>JASPKZ010010653.1:1442500-1515501 GCA_030220185.1 Diploptera punctata | reverse complement strand
TAAACCCATGTTAATTAATAAGAATAGTTTGAGAAATCCTCAATGATGAGGAAAATTCCCAAAATGAATGAATGAATAACAATAAATATCCTCAATTCGTGTCGAATTCAGGGTCTGGTCGAAGGATGAGATGAGATGAAGCACCTATACAGAGGTCTGTGAATGACAATGGTGCCTGCCGACAACGCCTGACGCACCATCATAGGGCACATAAACGAAATTAAACGAAATTAATGAGTATGGAGAATGGTGGAATGAAATTGTGGCAGAGGAAAACGGGAGAAACCCCGAGGAAAACCTGCCCAAGCTCCGTTTCGTCCACCACGAAACCCACATGTGAGTGACCGAGATTCGATCTCAGGGCCCCAGCGGTGAGAGGCGAGCGTCCAACCGTTTGCGCCACGGAACGCCTGATAATAATAATAATAATAATAATAATTAATAATAATAATAATAATAATAATAATAATAAAATTCTGAAAATTTTCATTCAACTCTGATGAATTTTAAGCGATCATCCGATACTAATGTAAGTGATAATAATGATAATAATAATAATAATAATATTTTCCTGAACATTTCCATTCAACTATGATGCATTTTAACCGATCTACGATACAATTATAAATAATAATAATAATAATAATAAAATAATAATAATAATAATAATAATAATAATAATAATAATAATAATAATAATAATAAATTTCTAAACATTTTAATTCAACTATGATGAATTTAAGCGATCTTCCTATACAAATATAAGTGATAATGAATAATAATAATAATAATAATAATAATAATAATTTTATTATTATGATTTTAAGCGATCTTCTGATAAAAATATAGGTAATAATAATAATAATAAATAATAATAATAATAATATAATAATAATAATAATAAAATTGTGAAAATTTTCATTCAACTCTGATGCATTTTAAGCTATCATCCGATACAAATATAAGTGATGATGGTAATAATAATAATTATAATATTATTATTATTATTATTATTATTATTATTATTAATATTAATAAATTCTGAAAGTTTTCATTTAACTGTGATGAATGTTAAGCAATCTTCCAGTACAACATAAATAACTTCTTTCCACAGTTGTCTCATCTGATTGTGGTACATGGAAAAAAAAAAACAAAAAAAAAAGAACTAATAGAATTTAACATAAAAATGTATTATTAGATTTAAAAAGTCATATTGTATCAGGGAAAAACAATATTTTGTCCAATGGCACCAGATTGTCTTATAACCTTTCTGGTATTCTCTTCTGTCACTGACTCTATTGTAACCCACCTCTGAAGTTGGTGCGCTTTGAAGGCGGAGTTAGGTATCCCAATGATATTATGGGAGTTAAATGGTAACAAAGTCCTTAAGGACACTTGGTAGTTAATGTCTTAGGAGTAACTCTCCAAAGCAGATTGCGAGTCGACCAGCACATCAACAATGTCACCAACACGGCGAAAAACCTATTCCACGGGATGGCACGGCTTGGAGGTCAAAACTGGGGATATGGAGCAATAAATTACCTAACGCTCTACAAGGTATTGTTCCAACAATGGCTGGGACCGCAAGTTAACCACACTTCAAAAGAAGAAGCTACTTTCTGTCCAACGCCAAGTCCTCATAACAGTTACAAAAGCGTACAATACGGTGTCTGGGGTTTGCCTGTCAGTGATTGCAGGAGTCCTACCTATCGATCTGTATATCGCTCAAAGAATACAAAACTTTAAATTCAGAAGACACCAGACGATACTAGTCGGCGACACTGTTATCACGCCAGACTTATACCAGACACCAGATGAACGAGACACCATCAGACGGATTATCCAGGAAAGTATTTCCGAGGAATGGCAAGAACGATGGGAAGTGGCAGAACATGGACGGATAACATACGAATTTCTGCCTAACATCAAAGAAGGCTAAAGAAAACTGGATCCAACCAAGTCACCATATCACGAAACTTCCTGAGCGGCCACGGCTCTTTCAAAGCCAAACTCCATGAAAGAGGCCTCACAAGAACGCCTCATTTCGATTGCTTCGGAACAGAGCTGGACACTGTACAACATGTCCTGTACGAATGCATCAAATATGAGGCCAGACGAAGGGACTTACATGAGGCTGCACTAAACGGTGATATGAACTGGCCGCCTCCTCTACGGTTTTGGACAGAAAAACAGCCATATCAAGCAGTGAGAAAGTTCGTCGGATGGGCCCTTACTCAACGCCAAGAGGAGGACATCCGCAGATAAAGAAGAAGGGATTAGATGTAATCTAGCATAAGTTAGTTGTAAGTTAGTAAATTAAGTATTAGTTTTAACACAATACCATGTAAATATTACTAGATCAGGTGGTAGATTTAAGACTAAAGACTTAGGTTAAGGATTAATATGTAAAAATAACTGTATATAAGTAGTATTAAGAACAAACACCCGAAACTTGTATCCTGAAAATGAACATAATAAAAACAGCAGAGAGTAATTAGGGACAAGAGCAGACATGGGGATATGGGCATTAAGCCCGAGGAAACCCAGGGGGATGGTGGTGGGGCTCTTAATAATGAAATAATTAATAATAATAATAATAATAATAATAATAATAATAATAATAATGTTCGGTAAGCTGGGGTCCATTTACCGGGCCCAGCTGTGCTCACAACAGCAACAGGGCGCGTCCCCGGGTGGCGGATAGGAGAACGGTTGGTGGTTTGTTTGCATTCCTCCCGGCTAGGTCCAGACCGGACCCGCGGGCCATTTGTGAGGTCGTCGGGACTCGAGCGACCTGACGCACGACATAGCTCGTGCTGCACCCACTTCAGCAGCCAAATGCGTCCCCTCGGTGGCGTAGTGGGAAAAGGTTGGTGGATCTGCTAGTCAGTCCTCCCTTCCAAGTCCGAGGGACTCGCGGACCATAAGTGGGGTCAACAGGAGACGAGCGCCCTGTTCTACTAAAGCTCATACTGCCTGGACCCACAGCAGGAGCGTGCGGCCACCGTGGCGAAATGGCGGGAAGATCGGAGATCAGGAGCTCCTTCTCTTGGTTCTATGAACCCGACGTCCATCTGTGGGGGCACCATGGGCGATGAGCACCCTGGATGCCTACATTGCTCAGTGGGATGGTCTCACAGCAGCGGCACGACTAGGCCTAGTCTTGCGAACGGGCTGGTTGGGACAATACCGAGCGTAATGCTGGGAATTACCACCAGGTCAATAAGCTCGGAAACGGAGAAAGCGCGATCTTTTGGGTGTGGGATTTGCGCCGACTTCTGGACCGGGTGACCCAAGAACAATCTGTGAGGTCGTCAGGAGTTGAGCAACCTGACGTACTAATGCTCAGGCTGGACCCACTTCAGCAACAAAACACGTCCTCAGCTGGTGCACTAGGGGAATAGTCGGTGGATCTTTTTTCCAGACCTCCCGGCTAAGTCCAAGGGACTCGTGAACCATTAGTGGGGTCGGCAGGAGATGAGCGCCCTGTAGTACTATTCGCTTACCTGTGGGAGCTTGCGAGCTCCTAGCCGGCCCATAACGGCAGCAGGACACGTCCCTGGGGGGCGGACCAGGGCACGGCTCGGACCAGCAAAGTGGGGAGCAACTGTGCTGGCTCCCGGCTCAGCCTACGGGATCGTGGACCAACTATGGGGTCGCCAGGAGGTGAGTACCTGGATGTACTATAATCTCGCACTGTGGGGCTTGAGGATTCAAGCCCTAGCCGGTCTCACAACGGCTGCAGGATGCGTCCCTGGAGGCAGAACAGGGAAACGGTCGGTGGATCTGCGGCAGCAGTCCTCCCGGCTAGGCTCAAGGAGCCCGTGGACCAACTGTGGGGCCATCAGCAATGAGCGACCTGATGTACTATGTAGCTCAGCAATTTCCCCTGAAGTTGCGACTCCAACACCTTCTCCCTGAGGTGTTGGTTTTATTGCCTATGAACTTGAATGTGATCGCGATGTAGAAAAGGGAGGACAAAGCTTCTGGGACTTGGGAGTAGGGCCTACTGGCCGAGGTATCCCAAGGGGTGGTGGAAATGGGTCCAGATGTTCGGTAAGCTTTATCTTATTTGAAAATAAATTAAAGTTTATCTAAAACTACAATACATAACAAAACTAAAACTGCATCAATCATTAAACAGATCCTGCTGAGTTGATTGTTATCCAAATTAATCTTTTTTTAAATTTAATGTCACCACATTGTCATTTTGTCGTTCTGGTATTCTCTTCTGCATGGCGTTATTGTAACCCACTTCTGAAGTTGGATTGCCTGGAAGATGGAATTATGCTGCCCCGAAGATATATGGTAGGCGATAATGGTACTGATGCGCTTGGAGAGACCTTAATCCTAAACTTAATTAATATGTAAGTGATGACCAGATGATGTTCGGGGACCGTGTGGGATTTACATTTCCCTGACATTTGTCTTACAAGTGAGGAGAAACCCAAAAAAAAAAAAAATCCCCAGGAAACTTGTCCCGACCGGGGATGGAACCCGGGCCCGCTGCGTGACAAGGCAGCACACTACCTAGAGACCACAGCGGTGGACACCCAAATTAAGTTATTAGTAGTATCTTCTATTACTTGGCAATGATTATGACATTCGATTGAAAAATTTCCGTAACTTTGATTTTTCAGATGTAGGTACACTTTTGTCAGAAACTATTGTAGGCAGAAATTTATTTTTTGAGAGCTTGTACATCTCACATTTTTATATAAGGGAGGTTAAGAATTAAATTGGTAAACTGAAACATAATAAGAAAAAAACTTGAGTAAAAGAAATTTACATAAAAATTATAAACTTTTAAAAGAAATTGTAGAAACTTAGTGAAGGTTTTTATTCCAAAACTTAACCTCAAATGTTAGAAAAAATTTCTGATTATAAGTCAAGATGGATGCAACATGTTCATCGAATGGAAGATCACAGAATACCCAAACAAATGTTTAGATATCAACCTGCAGGAAGAAGAAGACCAGGACGTCCACTCAAAAGACTTTGGATGGTGTTTCTCTTGAGGCCGAAACAGGTCAACAAATGGCCTAAATTCGTGAATGTACTATGATGATGATGATGATGATGAACCTCAAATGTCAAACTACTCATTAACAACGTGAATAAAAAATATGCAGTTCTTACAAACAGTTTCTCAAAATTGGTACCAGATGAACAAAAAATGCAAATTTTCAATAATTTTCATTTCAATGTTATGAATGATTGTCAAGTAATACAAAAAACTACTAATTACTTATTTGGGTATACATCAACTCAGCTCGTAAGTAAATACTCGTAAGTAAAAGGTGAAGGTAAAGTGATCGCACTGCAGGCCTCAGGAGGCCCTTGGGGAAGTATGATGTTAAGGCTCGCATTTTTTCTAGACAATCGGCATTTGATGTCACCTGGGTTGTCAGCCCCCAGAACAAATGCCTGGTACTATTTCCGTTAGAGGCTGAGTCGATCCCAGAGTCATAAATTGAACCTAAATTGAACCTATGACAGGGGTGTATGGAGAGCTTATGTCCGCGCGAGCTTGAACCTACGGGTTCGACAGAGCCAGGGAGTTAGTTAGGTATTTGAATTTAATCACTTATTCTAAATTTCACTTATTGTCATTTCCATTATATAATGTATGATTGAGGGAAAACGCCCAGTTGGTAGACCAAGAATGAGGTGGAGAATAAAATTAACTATGATTTGAGGGGAGTAGATTATATAGGGAATGACTGGAAAAAATTAGCTCAGGATAGGGATGTATGTAGAGCTTATGTCCGCGCGGCCATGAACCTACGAGTTCCATAGTACCAGTTAGTTAGTTAGTTATTTAGTTAGTTAGTTATGATTCCATTACATAATGAGCGAAACTATTTATCTTAATTATTTATTTCAAATTAAATAAACTAATAAAGTAAATCTCACATAAAATGACGCGTTTACTAGATATAATTGCTCCATAAAAGCAATACTATTTTCTAGACGTGAAAAACCCTATAGTAAAAAAATAACTCCAGGACGTTGTAACATAGGCTAATTTTAATGTCGCACTCCGTTAATGGTTACGATTCCTATATTCCATTTTACATGATCTGTGGTAAAAACTCATGACTATGATTCGATTCCCAATCATACCACAAGGAATTTTTCCTTAAAAGAAACAGTTCCTGCTGTCGCTTTATAAAGCGTCACTGCTATAAAGTAAAATAAATATTCTCTTTCATTTGCTTACTTGTTATAGTCAGCTACTAGATGCAGTGAAGACAGTGTTCTCGCGACATCTAGTAATAATGGAGAGTATAATACATATATAAGAAAAATAAGTGTTTGAATTGGATTCGCCTGGTAGTGTAATGGATATCACGCTGAGGTACAGACTCAGAGATCCGGGTTCGAATCCCGTCCAGGCATTTATTTTTCTTATCATACCATATATATATATACATGATGTTGCAAAAAAACACCGACAACGGAGGTGAGGTAGTATTTTGAGATATGTTGATAATCTTTAATAAGGCGCCAATGTCCGGAAATGATGCATTTTCACACTATGTCCAGTTAATTATGTCTCAAGATCAGTGTTATTTCGAAGGGTTTTAAAACGTATTACGTAACGACACCTCACAGGTATGGAACCTGTGATAAGTGGCTTCGCAAAGCAATGTGGCTGCAACACGACGGAGCTCCAACTCACTTCGATTAACAGACAGGTAAATGAGAAAGACTACATAACAATGAACTACATGGTCATTATAGGAAGCCAGATATAATAAGAACAGTTAAGTCTCGTAGACTGCGATGGGCAGGAACGTGCATGGAAGCTTCTTGTAGGAAAACCGGAGGGAAAACGCCCAATTGGTAGACCAAGAATGAGGTGGGAGAATAACATTAACTATGATTTGAGGGAAGTAGCTTATACAGGGAATGATTGGAAAGCATTAGCTCAGTATAGGGATGTATGGAGAGCTTATGTCCGCGCGGCCATGAAACCTATGGGTTCGATGGTGCCAGTGAGTAAGTAAATAAGATTTTCACTTACTTCCACCAATTTTCGGTGTCTAAACTCTATTATCTAACATTATATTTGCCATCTTATAGGTATATGGATCCCATAGTCTTTTTGACTCCCTGTAACCATAATTTCCTGGAACATCCTCGTTTACTCTTTCTCCCGATGTCAATTCAGATATCAAATTAGGCAATCTTCTGGCATTCTGTTAATGTGGGCAAAACAAGATAATATTCTTGTTCTATAACTTAATTATGTCCACCGCTGTGGTCTCGAGGTAGCGTGCTGCCTTGTCACGCAGCGGGTCCAGGTTCGATCCCCGGTCGGGACAGTTTTTCTGGGTGAGGTTATTATCGGGGTTTTTCCTCACCTGTAAGACAAATGTATGGAAAAACTTTAAGGCCCAAACGGTCCCCGAAATCATATGTCCATCATCATCATCATCCTTCACCGGGAAACTACCACACCTACAATTCCCTAGTAAAGCTGCAAGCATAGCATGAAAATGCTATGATAGCAGTGAAGGACCTGCCTTCGGATATAATTACTATGGATGGATGGTTGGAACTTAATTATAATTAATATGGTATATTCTGTACACATGTGAATCGTTATTTTTCTTCATCTGTAAGACAAACGTCAGAAAGCTTTTAACCCATTCGCTTCAGTTTTTAAATGCTCAATGCATCTCCCCAGAAACCGGATTTAAGTTACCGTAAATGATATTGTCTATTTTCAGACATTCAAATAGAACAAAATATAACGGTACTTGAGATCACAATTAGGATGAGGCACATTCCTCTACTATTCATAAACGTTAACAAAATATTACCCTGCCAAGGGATGTACAAAATATATAACAGCAGAGTTAAGCGAGTGTATCTCGTCTTCTAAGTTGAAGGCCACTTAACTGCCGGCGAGTCTACCTCGTCTTTTGAGGCGAATGGGTTAAGAGCCGAAAGTTTCCAGAACATCATCTGGCCATCACATAATCATAATATTGTCATATTCTCCGTGAATGTGTGGGTGTTCCGTCTTAGGGTTGTATTGTATCGGAAGAGACTATGACATTGAGCTGATCATTCAATTGCGGAAGCCCATCTGGCCTATAGTTAATCCTTAATAAGTCGCGTGCGGGATAAAATGACAAATTTATATAAACTTATACATTTGTTACAACGTTGGCAACATTGTTACGGATTTCAGTACCTTTCTAAAATAAGCATAGCTTCCTTTTTTTTTTTTTTGTCAAAAGAGTCAGTTGAACTGTCACTTCTAGTGAGTTAGAACGGTTTGTTTTGTGCCTCGGTAAAACTGACCCCCATGCGACTAATAGTGCAATTTGTTCTGTGTGCCTAGAAGAATTGAAAAATGTTGACTAGGAACTTATCACCATAATATGTACTGAACTGAACTTTTCTGCAATTGATCAGTGTGATTTTTTCAAATAATTTAAAATTATTTAGTTTTTTATACATTTTAATCGAAACTAATTCAATGGACCAGTCTTTTGCAGCACTTTTAATATCTGAATTTTTCATGTATTTCTAGTTATTTTAAGTGCTTTTTTATGAACAACATGTGATTAGCAAATATTATAAAAAGTATTAGGGAAAAAACTGCACTTACACTATCTCAAAACTGCAAAGAACTGCGAATACACGGTAGCAGTTAGAAGTAGCAGCGATAACGTTATCATTGAATGATAACCCAACAAACATCATAGTGAGTTACCAAACGTTTATTAAAAATGGGTGTACACTTACTTATCACTCCCTAACGCTGATCCAACCAGCGGTAACCCAAAACAGCGATAGAAAAATCATAGACTAAGTAATATATTCTGTGGAGAAAATAGCAGTTGGCGTCAACAGTCTAACAGTCTCATAATATTGCGATTTGCGTATTTAAATAAATACTTTAAAATTGTCTAATAATTTTATAAAAATTGTTTTAAAACGTTTTAAAATATTACAAAATGATGGTAAGTACGGAACAAAAGCTATAGTTTACAACAATATAACAGAAAAATTTTGAGATAGTAGAAGTGCAGTTGAGCCAACTATTAGTTCTAGTAATTAGATAAATAAGTGTTAAACAATAATAAAGTGATGAAAGTTAAACAATTAAATTGTGCCTGTTGGTAGGTGCCGTCGTCCTCAACTTTGTTAAGATATTGTATATAAAATTAACTGGAGCACTTTCTCTCACGATAATCCACCGAGAAAACATTCCAGCTAGGATATATATATTTGAAGATCTCGAAATTATAAGGAAAGAAACAACACCTCACTTCTTAATGAGAACGCACCCAGTCAAGCCCATTATACGAGATCGCCAAAAAACAAGTCAGTTGCTGCTACAAACAGTTGGAGTATACATCACCGTACACTACAAAAAGTAGCGGAAACTCAACCTGCAGAAGATGGAAGATAACTTCCGAAAGCGCTCCAGTTAATTTTATATACAATATTTTAACAAAGTTGAGGACAACGGCACCTACCAACAGGTACAATTTAATGTTTTAACTTTCATCATATGACTTCACCTCAAACGGAATTCGATATGAATTTTACTAGTACTAATAATAAAGTGGTTGTTTTTATTTGGAGATGATGCTGACACCCACGCGACTAACTGTACCAGTATTTTTCACGCCACTAATTGAGGGTTAAAACCCTTACCCGATAGATGTAAGACACGGGTGGCGTGTAGCATATAAAATTACCTACAAGGTGAGAGGTTAAAACTGCGGTAATGTAATGAAATATTCTGTATACAAGATGAATATATTAATATATAAATTTGCTGGATAATTTTTAAATCTGATAGTTTTTGATGCGCCATATCGAAAACGGATATGATGGACAAAGAAAGGCTATAAAATGTTATAAGTTATCGAAGTAAATATTTTATATGATTTGAAATGACAGATAAACTTATAGTACTGAAACGTGCCCACAGTTGTAAAATTATACATAAATGTAGCATAATACAGAACCACAGTCAAAGCTGTATTTTCATAAAAGAGACTTGTATAAACATCATATTTCAAAGTGGGTCATGGTTTTTTACTAACAGCACAACATTCAGAATATTATCAATTGCATATGTCATTACAACTCCTGCACTCAAATAATGATAATAATAATTTTGAAGGAAGTAGATTATACAGGGAATGATTGGAAAGCATTAGCTCAGGATATGGATGTATGGAGAGCTTAAGTCCGCGCGGCCAAGAATCTACGGTTTCGATAGTGCCAGTGAGTGAGTAAGTAATAATAATAATGATTATGATCTAATAATAATAATAATAATAATAATAATAATAATAACAAATAATAACAATAATAATAATAATAATGATTATAATAATAATAATAAATAATAGTAATAATAGCTCTATTAATAATAATATAGGTAAGCCCTTAAAGTCTTGTCGAGACCAATCAAACAAATCTAATATATAAAAATAAATGTTTGTTTGTTCGTACTTTATGCGCGGCCATACCGTTGATCCGATTGTGATGGGGCTTTATGCAAAATGTTCAGGGAATTCCCGGGATGAACATAGGCTATAAGAGAGTTGTGATACTCAACTCCTACACCCTTAAAAATCGCCCTTTGTAGTGGAAAACGTGAGAAAAAAGTAGCTCTTTGGACGCTTAAATGCCATACGTTGCCTAAACCATAACAAATACACAAAATTAATGTACACAGAATTGAATAAATCGAAAATCTCTACAAAAAAGTCCGCGACAGCATATGCTTATCTCTTACGTTAATTTGCAATAAGTATTTTTGTCTTTCATTGATGCCAAGAAGATCGAGACAAGTACGTAGATTCCTTTGCAAGCATAGCAGGACATGGCGGGTATTTTTTTATGGATAACTTAGAATAACGAATTTTGAATTTTAGCTCATTTATGCCAAAAATATCGAGATAAGTAGATTCCCGGGCAACGTCGGGTAATCAGCACGGGGTATCCAAAATATAAATTTATAATTATTTTACTTCTTACATATTCAACTAAACATAAAAGGACGTTATTTTGCATTATCTAGGCGTGGCAGTGCACGCCGGGCATTAGCTAGTATTTTATGTAAATTTACAATAATAATTAATCTTATAACTAACAAAGGAACTGTCAACCATTACATGCCGAAACATAGCTTGAAGTTTCTTCCATAGAAGCGTTGTGATGTACCAAACTTACTTACTCACTGGCACTATCGAACCCGTAGGTTCATGGCCGCGCGGACATAAGCTCTCCAATCATCCCTATCCTGAGCTAATGCCTTCCAATCATTCCCTGTATAATCTACTTCCCTCAAATCATAGTTAATGTTATTCTCCCACCTCATTCTTGGTCTACCAACTGGGCGTTTTCCTTCTGACTTTCCTACAAGAAGTTTCCATGCACGTCTTTCATTCCCCATACGCGCAACATGTCCTGCCCATCGCAGTCTACGAGCTTCTGACTAAAAAACCCGTTCCAAATGCAGGTCTTTCTGCACCCCCATAGTATAATGCAAAGCTTCCTGATTCCTGACTACCTACTCCTGGCCATCTAACTTCCTGTAAAGCGACTATATCCAAGGGCGATTTATCTGATTCCCGCGTTAATATCTCTAGTGCCCGCTATTGTATAAAGTCCTAAAATTCCATGTTCCTAGGAACATGTCCCTGTGTTTGAGCCTTTGGCATGGGTTCCCTGAAGTAGTCCCCGCCCGGAGAACCGAATGGGGGACTATTTGACCTCTGGAAAATTTTACCCCAGATGAACCCATGTCCGCATTTCTTGACGGTTGTTTTTTTACGGTGAAAGATCGTCACTCTTTCGCCCAAGGTACTTTTTTCGTCTGGCTTATCACCTTCGACCAGTCCGGCATGGGTAACCCTATCGGCAGCAATGCTACCGCCGGCATAGCTCTCAGGATCATTTAAGCACGCAAGCCACTCCACCACGACAATGTGATGTACCAAAGCCACGAAAAAAAAGTATCTGCCGTTTTTAATTACAAAGCAGTAAAATCCGGCGCCCAATCTCTCATTTGAATTAAGTATAGGGAAGTAATACAACTCCTGAATTGGTATATTGGATAATTATCACTGTCATCTGTGCTGCATCCAATCTCACTCCACTCCGCTCTTAGTCAAAGTACGGAGTCCATATGTATCCGTACAGTGAGTTGCCATTCCTGGATTCTGGCTTCGATTTCCGTGCCTTGCAGTTGAATAAACATTTTTTTTTTTTTTTTTTTTTTTTTGGTTACGGCCTTGGTACATCACAACGCTTCTCAGGAGAAATTTCAAGGTAGGTTTCGGCATGGAATGGTTGAAATAGATGATTAACAAATATAGTAAATTGACATTCAATAAAATCAGACTAGTACAGAATTCAATACTAATAAAATTCACTGTTAAAATAGTTGAGGTGGAGAGTCATAAAATAAAATCAGTTAAAATATACCTTCTTAGGTAAAATCCGTTGTCCTCAACTTATAAAATATGTAATCTTTATGCCTGTAGGTTTTTCAGAACATCCGTTCCATTTTCAGCAGGCCACTCTTCGCTACACCATCCAGTATGATGGTTGATGCTGCTGGTCCTAATGTGGCTCTGCATGAGTCACGACAGCGGGACCAGCAGCATCAACCATCATACTGGATGGTGTAGCGAAGACTGACCTGCTGAAAATGGAACTGATGTTCTGAAAGGCCTACAGGCATAAAGATTGCATATTTTATAAGTTGAGGACGACGGATTTTACCTAAGAAGGTATATTTTTAACTGATTTTATTTTATAGTACAGGATTACATACTTGAATTAATCTCATACAGTAATTGAATAGATTTAGACAACATTATATAGTAAAACAAAGCCACTTCAGATAAATATTTTATGTTATATTAAGTGAGTATAAGTTAAACAAATAGATCATAATATTACAATTGGCCATCGAACATGAGTGAACACGTAAGTTAATGTGACTATTTAACTCACGCCCCAAATGGGAGTCAATGACCAATCACATTTCAATGATTTTTTTATTTACAAACTAATCACAGTCATGTTTCGCCTAGAATTTACCAACTAAAGTTTATCATAATATAAGAAAGCACCTACTTTTTAACATTCAGAATAGGTCATAGCATTATTTTGCAGTGAATGACTCACCAAGAAATACGGCTACAAGATTCTATATATAGTGCATGAATGTGAACACATACCGCATGCAGGAGTTAATATAAAAAACATTTGTAGCAAATGATTATACGACCAAGAAAAGAAACCACTGTTTGCACTTTCTTAAATGTATTTTTTCCCAGAAAAATATAATTGTCACATTTACATCATAGGACATCAGAAATGAATTAATATACAACTTGGTGTTTCATTTTTTCTCCACTAGAGTGCATTCTTACAATATTGCGTTCCTTTGGTAATAAATAATATGATCTGGTTGCAGTGACGAACAAAAGAAGCAAATGAAGCATACCAATCGTTTCTCAATTGTTTTCAAACATTGCCGTTTACATTAAATATATAAATATTTTAAAATAACTATATTTAAGTAATGATTTCTGAGTAAACAGCTTAATTTTATTCGTTAAATAGTCCTAACAAATGTAACGCTTGATTTCCAAATTATCTAGATAAATTAACTCCTCACTTCATGAGTCGTGAATTTATCGATAATTTGGAAATCGCTCGTGGCTTTACTTATGATAATTTTGTATATTAAGAGAAAACAAAATTATGGCATTTCAAGTTGTAGATTCTGTCAGAAGTAAAATTGTACTTGACAATAAAATTTCGGAGCAGATGAATAATTTTATATATCTACGATGCAATATCTCATATGAAGAAGAAAAAGATGTAAATGCAAAAATATCTAAATTTTTAATAATTTTAGGGTTGATAAATTCTATCTTCAAGCCACAGTTAGTTCAAAAACATTCAAGACTAAGCGTGTATAAAACACTGGCTCTTCCAACTCTTTTGTATGGTAGCGAAGTATGGACGTCGAAACAGAAGGATATACAGAGACTTAGATCTGCTGAAATGAGATACCTTCGAAGGACTGCAGATACACACTACTAGATTACAAAAAAAAATGAAGACATCTTAGAAGAATTACACATGGAACCTTTAGAAAACAAAATTTCTGATTATAAGTCAAGTTAGGATGCAACATGTCCATCGAATGGAAGATCACAGGATACCCAAACAAATGTTACTATCAACCTGCAGGAAGAAGAAGACCAGGACGTCCACTCAAAAGACTTCTGGATGGTGTTTCTCTTGAGGCCGAAACAGGTCAACAAATGGCCTAAATTCGTGAATGTACTATGATGATGATGACTGTATATTAAGGCATGTAGTTTCTTTAAGATGGAACATGCTGTACATACAATGTTATAAAAACAATAAACCAACAATGATAAAATACTAAGAAATAAAAAGAAAATGATTGGTTGTTTTTTGCATTATCAGGCTATTATTTCATTGTTCAATAATAATTAATTAAACATCTATATAAGCGAAATGTTACATCTTAACGTTATACGTAACAATAGAAATAAGCAGTTTATTGATCTACATTCATCTGTCTATAAAGTAAGCCGTTCAATTATCCATAAATAAGAAAGGAACAAAAAAAGTGACATGTATTTGTTCCGTTAGAAACAATGATTGTTATTGTGCAAATATATATATATATATATATATATATATATATATATATATATATATACATTCAAATGCCGCAGGCTGTTTTTCGACATTCCTGGTGTTCTCTCCTGGCATGGCGTACTTGTAACCCACTTCTCAGGTTGGGGCGCCTGGAAGGCGGAGTTACGTTGCCCCGATGATATGATGAGTGATGGTGATGATAGTGGTGCGCCAGAAGAGTAGGCTACCTAATCCTAAGCTTAATCTAAGATGAATATGAATAATGATGGCCATATGATTTCGGGGACCATTTTTCTTACAGGTGAGGAAAAACCCCGATAAAAACCTCATCCAGAAAAACTGTCCCGACTGGGGATCGAATCCGGGCCCGCTGCGTGATAAGGCAACACGCTACCTCGAGACCACAGCTGTGGACTTGTGCAAATAATTACTTCTAGAAAAGTAAGCGAGGAGATCAGTTTCGTGTCGAAAAAAATGGCATCATAAGTTGGATGGATTCTTGTTTCAACAATTCAAATACATCAAATCAGAGCATTCACAGGAGTGTACAAAACAAGGCTTTCCTCTTCTTCTTCTTCTTCTTCTTCTTCAACATAATTTGTAGGATTTTCATCCTGTTTATTCCCAAAATCACTCCTCGGAGGAAGACGTATTGGATGTGCATTCACTGTCTATCTCTTGGCTGGTCTTCCTCTTGTTCTTGGTCAATCTTCTTTACCTCTACTTAATATACCGCAACATAGGACATCACATCACTCCATGTCATATACCATCTCCACTTCTCGCAACTGGAATTCCCTACCACAAGAAATAAGGGGCTGCCGGACATTGGCATCTTTTAAAAGAAATCTAAATTTATATTTGCTCTAAACTCGACTTCATTATTATCCAGTGTAAGATATATATATATTAATTGGGTGTTTCGCGTATAATGTATGATATTTATATTATTATTATTATTATTATTATTATTATTATTATTATTATTATTATTATTATTATTATTATTATTAACTATTATTATTATTATTATTATCGTATCATTATTGTTATTACCCTATGAAATGTTGTTTGTACATGACATTTACATTGCTACATTTCTTGTATCTTTAACTGTTTATAATTAGTATCAGTGTATATCTATATTTGTCGAATATTTTATTTGTATTTGTGCTGGTTGAGTGGAAGAGAGGGCCTTATGGCTTTAACTCTGCCAGAATAAATAAAGTATTATTATTATTATTATTATTATTACCTCTTTTTGCAAGTCGGTTGCCTTCCATTCTTTCTATACTGGCCCTTCCAATATTTTCGTCTGTCTATATTAAATTTGGTTGTGTCTTGAATATGACATTTATCCCTAAATTCTGTGTTGTGTATTTTATCAGATAATGTTTTCACCTGAATAGTTCTTAAGATTTTCATTTCACATGTGAAATGTGAAGGCTTTCCTAACGGACGAAATTTCTCAAAGAATACTCTCTATTCTCTCTCTCTCTCTCTCTCTCTCTCTCTCTCTCTCTCTCTCTCTCTCTCTCTCTCTCTTCTCTCTATCTCTCTCTCTCTCTCTCTCTCTCTCTTTCTATATATATAATATATATAATTATATATATATATATATATCGGAGGGTTGTTTCTGATCTCTGATAACAAATGATGTTTAAGTTTTACATTAAGAAAACGGGTAAATCCACGTCTCCACCATCAAGCATGCTCTAATTGATGGTTGTTCACCCGAGCTATGGTTCGGCATCGGAGGTTCCGCGCTGCAGATGACTCTTACGAGCACAGCCATGTCTAGAAGTTCCCACTCCTCTTTATATGCTTTCCAGAGACCGTCTATTGTTCGAGGACGCCTGTTTCCCAGTGCCCTTTTGAAGAGTTCAAAGACACAAAGTCCATCGGTGATGCATCAGGAAACTTCACTGGGATGTTGCTGAATAGCATGTATTCCAGTTTCTGCTACATTTCTCCAGGAACGCCAAGGTTGAAACCGAAGTGTGACTGGGGGCCTTATCTTGGTGCACCCAGATTTGATTTTTGTCTGTACCATAGAGAGCTGGGATTTCAGTCGGGTAAATTGGGGTGAGAACTTCTTCCTGGTAGTACTGAGAGTTGATTTTAGCCTTTTTCGCTACTCTACGAATGGTCCAGTCTTTCATTGTAGCAATATCCCGCGATGACCATAAATGCAACTTTCTCTCGCATTCGGCATACCACTTTTGAAAATTTTTTTCACCCCTTTCTCTTATAGTAAATTGCCCGGGTTTGTTGCAGTCTCCTAGATAAACATATGCTTCATCAAGAGTGACCAAAAATTTCCATTTTTCTCCTGTCAGGTGCTTTTATAGTTTCCTGCTGTTGGTGCGGCATTCGGCAATGTGATCGTGGCAAATTTTGTTATTATGGTGTTTACAGTTTTAAGGGCTATTCCCAATCTGTCACAATCACCCTTTGTGTGGCAGGGTTACCACCAGAGATAAGGACCTTGACCTTTCTGATAATATCTGGGGTGCGGGTAGTAGCAGGTCGTGGATTTGCCCTTTATTTTCCTTTTGGAATTAATACCAAGCGACCCTTTCCCTTTTTATTAAGCACTGAGCTAATTCCACACGTTGACGCCATTAAATTACGTTTTTACAAGCCTCAATAATCGCGGAATAACTATAATTAGCGTCGGAAATGGCAGTAATGTACCCTTCCCAAAACGGGTCTATCTGATTAGGCATTATGCGAGCAACACGCGTGCGAGTGTAACAGAAGCAGCACACTGACTGGTTTGATCACCTCGCACGCTCCTGTCCTGATGACTCACACTCCAACTACTTGGCAAATCGTTATCAGAGATCGGAAACAACACTCAGTTTAGAAGTTAATTTTTCTTTTTATATAATATTTGGCTATTCATTGCAAATGTCAAAATTTAATTATAACATCGACATAGAAGAGGATTACTGATATTAAGTAAAATATTTTCATAAAAAATATATATATTTATGTTTACAGAAGTTGTAAGGTGGCACTGCGAACGTTATCCTGTTACCTCCTATGATAGATAATTGTATATAAGACAAGAAAAATAATTAATATTTGCACTAGAAGCCTGAGTGGCGAAGATGGTATCGCGTCAATGTTTAACTTAGAGGTCTTGGGTTCAAATCCTGGTTTAAGCGTTAATTCTTGGACCGCAGTGGTCTAGAGGCGACGTTCAATGCCTCTAGTTCCGAGGGTCGCAGTTCAAACTCGAGCGTGGACGATGGATTTTTAGGATGGAAAAATCTAAGGAAAAAGTCCTTCGGGAGGGAAGATTTTCTGACTCGTAAAATAACGCAAGCCTCAATAAAAATATCTTATGCGCAAAATTTAAAACACCTTCATCCATCCAAGTAATATCTAAGTTGTCTACAACATGTCTCATTGAGGCGATGTGCTAACCACATGTCACTCGTTAACATCTGTAGGTAAATAAGCATAACTAAATTAGCTTGGTTAAGAAACTCCCGCTAGGGATCACCCATGTCCCCATGTGCGACATAATTATGTGGCGTATACATACTTCAATAGCCCTATAACTGTTTGTGTTCGTTTAATTATAATTTGTAAATATTTATTATAATTTGTAAATAATTTTTTGCTATGGTCATCTGGTTCATTATCATCATTATGGACATTTTAGTAGGATCTGTCGCCTGTAGTTTACTCAAGGTGATCTTGGTGAATCCATCCAAGTGTTGGCCTTCCCAAATCTCTCTTTCCCTGTGGTTGATATTGTAGAGATAATTTGTGTAATCTTCCCCTTTCCATATTCAAAACACGTTGTTTCCAATTTTGTTGATATTTGGTTACATTATTTAAGATATTTTCGACACTGAATTTTTTTCTGATATCAGTATTTAGTTATCTGGTTATAAAGAAATTACCTTTCTTTCCTCCATTTTTTACCAATAAGGTGTATTCAGAGTTTTGTATCGATACACACTTCCAGCCCTGAAATATTCTACTCCTGAAATGTTTAAAAAATGACAAAATTCCAACCTGTGAGGCGGCGAATTAGATGCCGCCGGCGCCCATTTGTTGCTCTACAATAAGTTTTTGTATATCAGAATTTTGAAGTAGGCGACTATATAAATAATGTGCACTGTTGTACAAATACTTCTTCTTCTTCCTTTCATGTGATAGACCTAGTGGTCTGTTACGGTCTCAATCCAAAGTTTGAAGGGTCTGCCCAAAGATATCTTGCCTGGTGGCTGGTAATTTAAGATTTGACATGGTATTCTTGTTATGCTCATTCTTCTTACGTGAGATTTCCAGTTGTTTCTGTATTTTTGTACATATTCCATGACTGATTCTGTTTGTAATTCTTTGAGAATCTCAGAATCTCAGAACTGTAAGGCATTAAAATCCAGAGCCAAATTTCTCATTAAAACTATAGGGAAGTAATGCAACTCGTGAATTGGTAGATTGGATAACCCTCACTACCTGCCGTCCGCGAAGCGTCCCGCCTCATTTCACTTTACTCTTACTCATGCAGGGAGTTCATCTGCTCCGTACAATGGGTTGTCATTGCTGGATTCTCGTTTCGAATTCTGTGCCATGCAGTTAAAAGTATAAGATTTTTTTTACATGGTCATCGTACATCACAACGCTTCTGAGGGAGAAATTTCAAGTTAGGTTTCGGCATGCAATTGTTGACAGTTCCATTGTTAGCAAGTCATATTTTCTCTGACATTGAAAAATTAATAACAAAATAATAAAACGAAGAAAATTATATTTCAAGTTCTGTTACAAAGCAATTTATTGTACGGGTCCGAAACCTGGACAGTAAGCAGAAAACAAGCCAACAAGCTGTTAACAGTAGAAATTGATTTTTGGAGGCGATCGACAAGAATTTCAAGAAGAGAAAGAAAGTCAGAAACAGCACAATAGGGGAAATTATGTAAGTTGAAAAAAATAATAGAAATATGGAAGAAAAACTTTTCAAATGGTATGTACACCTCATAAGAATGGAAGAAGATAGAATGTGAAAGAATATCCTTGATTGGAAAGCTAATGGAAGAAGTGGAAGAGGCAGACCAAGAGAACGTTGGATAGATGGAGTGAGGAGAAGTATGGGAGCTAGAGATTTGAGGGAAGAAGATGCTTTAGACACGAACCTCTTTCGACAAATCACTGTATTGTGGAATATTGCTAATAAAAATAATTATAAAAATAAATATTATTATTATTATTAATATCATCATTATAATTATCATCATTATCATTATTATTATCATTATCATTATCGTTATCGATATCATTATCGTCGTCGTCATCCTTATCATCATCATCATCATCATCATTATTACTTACTTACTTACTCACTGGCACTATCGAACCCGTAGGTTCATGGCCGCACGGACATAAGCTCTCCATACATCCCTATCCTGAGCTAATGCTTTCCAATCATTCCCTGTATAATCTACTTCCCTCAAATCATAGGTAATGTTATTCTCCCACCTCATTCTTGGTCTACCAACTGGGCGTTTTCCCTCTGGCTTTCCTACAAGAAGCTTCCATGCAAGTCTTTTATTCCCCATACTTGCAACATGTCCTGCCCATCGCAGTCTACGAGACTTAACTATTCTTATTATATCTGGCTTCCTGTAAAGACCATGTAGTTCATTGTTATGTAGTCTTCTCCATTCACCTGTCTGTTCATCTCTCTTTGGTCCAAAAATTTTCCTAAGTACTTTATTCTCAAATACTTGTAATCTTCTTTCCTCTCTTAAAGTAAGAGTCCATGTTTCGCACCCATATAATATAACTGGTAGAATAATTGTTTTATATATTTTCAGTTTAACGTTTTTTGAAAGGAGTTGGGACATCAAGAGCCTCTGCAATGCATAATAGCATGCATTTCCAGAATTGAGCCTATGTTTAATTTCTTTGTGCATCTCATTCCTATTTGTGATTATTGTTCCTAGGTATTTGAATTCAGCCACTTCCTCAAAATTTCCCTCATTTGTCATTAGCTGTCCATTTCCATTATTTAATGGATTTCTATGTGTGACCATATATTTAGTTTTATTGATATTTACTTCCAGTCCTAATTTCTTAGTGTTACTCAATAGTGTGTGCGTGTTGTCCTTTAGTATCTCCTCGCTATCGGCCAACAATACTACATCATCAGCATAAACTAACAGCTTATTAATACCATTGAGTTGTAAGCCATCCTCATTCTCTAAAGATTTAATGGCATGCTCTAGTACAAAATTAAATAGTAGAGGAGATAGTGCATCTCCTTGCTTCAACCCATTCTGGATTTCAAAAGTGTCCGAAAACTGTTTGCCTACACGCACCCTACTCTTATTGCCATTTAGACACATTCGTATAAGTCTAACTAACTTTTTAGGAATTCCGAACTCCATCAGGATACTATATAACTTCTCCCTCTTAATTGAATCATATGCTTTTTTGAAGTCTACATACAGTTGATGTACAGTACCATTATATTCCCATTTCTTTTCTAAAATCTGTCTTATACTAAAAATCTGATCTGTTGTAGACCTGTTCCTTCTAAATGCACATTGATGATCTCCTACAATGTCATCAATATAGGGAGTAAGTCTGCTTACTAATATATTTGTTAGAATTTTGTACGAAGTTGAAAGTAATGAGATGCCCCTGTATCATCATTATTATTATTATTATTATTATTATTATTATTATTATTATTATTATTATATTATTATTATTATTATTATTATTATTATTATTATTATTATTATTATAGGTGTCTACTAAACAGGATCGGTGAAGATCTGTACAAATACTTCTAATATATTTTCATGATAACCACCTCAATAGCTTAATTCCTTCGGAATTCGGTAAAAGAACGCGGTAGCTGAAGTTGCTATTACAGTTTCCATACAACATACTGAATTAAAATGGCTAACTTGTACTAAACACAAAGTAATATGTGTATCATAACCAGAAAAGTGATTACATATTCCGGTGGCATTGTAATTCTCATTGCAATAAACGTATTAACATATAATAATACAGCGGTAACCATGGAAACTATCTTCATGTTTTAAATGAAGTAGCTGCAGTAAAGAGTTCGGAAAAAATATTTCAACAAATTTGGACACAAATCTTGAGTTATCGTTAAAATACACTTTATTCAATTTTAAGTATAAAATACGAAATTAATTAATGTGAATATTTGTTAATATTTCATAATTTTGGCGGCTCCGTGGCGCAAGTAGTTTGACACTCGCCCGTCAGCGCTGTGGTCTCGAGATCGACTCACAATCACTTCTTGAGGATCGTGGCGGACGAAACGGAGCTTGTGCAGATTTTTCTCCTGCCACAAATTGTATTCTACCATTTCTCCATATTGTCGGCCGAGGTGAACAAGTGAGTATGTTGCTGGTCGCGGGTTAATTCCGGGCCTGGAACGATGGATTTCTTACAAATAAAATTGCTTATATTTACTTTCTTCAGTTGTTTAAAAATACAATATATAAGCATTATACAGATCATGTGTAATTTCCTTACTAATAAACTTTGTATAGGAGCTGCATTACAATACAATCCTTATACACAATACGTCATACATTCGTCATCATTGTGACGTCAGAGCATATTATGCGCAGTTGTGTAACAGAAAGAAAACAACATCAACTAGAGATTAAACTTGTAACAAATGAATGTGAACAAAAATAAATGGAGCGGAGTAAAATACTTTTATATTTAATATTCACTAGAATACACTGTTGCTTGGAGCCCGGCAGGAATGAATCATTGGCATTCGGAACTTTCTCCCTTCATAATAACGGTACAATATTTTGTTATATTATTATAAACTGATAGGTCGGATTAAATAAAGTAACGATCGAATAATGTTTTAGCGATTCTGAGATCCGCAAAGTGTCTGCTTGTGCGCAGTGACCTCCCGATGATCTTGCAGAAAAGTCTCTGCCGAAAGTGCCTCGTAGACAGTGTGCGGCAGACGGTGTGTTCCGAATTATTAGAATCTGTCCTTAAATCGGATACGTTTCCTCCTTCCAGATAATTCATTCCTCGGGGACACCTACAAACATTTTTCTTGCAATATTTCTTACTGGCTACCTTTGGACTTAACTGACTACAGTGGGTATATCTTCAATGGAATAATTTTCGAGTATTCTTAGATAACAGTCCTACGGCGTTGTCAAGTTTATTCGCAATCCTTACCCGGGTTTTTCCATGTCATTGGCATTGAGTCATGTAGAAACTTCCAGCTATATATCTCAGTCTCACGAGGATTTATTGCTTACACATTCCAAGGGTCACATCCCGCGAGGTAGAAAGGTTTTCTATTATTTCTTAAGACTTCAACATGCCATACCCAGGTATTTTTATCAAATATACATATATTTTAATTAACCCTGATACACAAGGTACAAAAATAACATAAACTTTTAAAATAAATAATATCATCCCCAGAATTAGATCCAAGTTTTGTTCCCATTATGGAGTGATTTGAAACAATACTTATGTTTGAGGTAGCTGTCACGTGGGGACTGATGCTGTCACTCTAGTTTAAAGGGTTTCCCACTGATCAATGGCCGGATTTAATCTATACACAATTGCTATTTATTAATGGTTATTACAGAGTTGTGATTATGCTATTTGATTCACATTTTCATTATATTTAATTTTTTAGTAGTAGTAGGACTTTATTAGACAAAAAGTAAGATATTTACAATATTATTTACAAATATGGGTCGCACGGGCAGTAAGCCATACGTGCTGTTGACAGTCCGTTACAATAAAGTAATAATTGGTACTAGTGTAAAGAAATATAAACAACAAAAAAAACAATAATATATTTATGTTATCTTGATATCAATAATGATATGATTATGTTTTTTAATTCTTGAGCCATCTTTATTTTAAATAGTGGGTTCTTCATATAAGCCTGTATCTAATTTCATATAAATTATTGCGGCTGTGATGTCTCAACATCTTGTACACTGTACACTGTTTATTATGAAATGTCTCATGGCTGCTTATGTATTCTCTTTGTAAGACGCCGGGTCTAACTCTTTAAAATGTAATACAAAAATTGTTTTTAAGGCAAGAACCTAAAATGTAATACAAAAATTGTTTTTAAGGCAAGAACTTAAATTGTAATTAATATTTGCTTCTTTTCTACGTATTAATACAAATATACCTTACGACCACAAATATTATTATTTATAAAATGCGGACGAGATGTCAATAGTTGGCAATTTCGTTAAATGCGATAGCAGGTTCAGGCCAAGACGCCTGGGGGATTCGACATGCTGACCACATGTTACTCCTAAATGGCTGGATGATCATCCGCCTATGTGACAGTTGGACTAGTCGGGATACGGACATTAGTTTTTAGTTTTCAATAGGTGTAGAAAATTGAAATGACATTTAAGGAAAATCATATACAAAATATATAATTGTAATAGTTTCGAGGTGCTTCTGTTGAAGAGGCCAGGTATAAATTTACGGATTTTAAGGCAGAAACCTAAAATTAAATTTAAAAAATTGTTTATTTGATCGTCCAAAGTTGTACATGGAGTTTAGTTTTTAATAGCGTTGTAAACTCAAATGACATAAACAGAAAATCATATACAAAATAAATATTAATGTATTAGTTTCATATGCGCTTCTGTTGAGAAGCCGAGTCTAAATTTGTGGATTTTAAGAAATTCCCTAAAATCCACTTAAAAATTAAGAAACAGGAATGTCCACAGCTGGACGTAACCCATGGTCATCGAAAATAAGTATTTTCATGCATAAAAATTGTACAAGTCAATGGTTGGTACTTTCATTGAAAATACTCTAATATGAAATCCTACCTTAATAAATTGAAGTGCTTTACTAATTATGTAAATATAAATATATTTAAACGCATTAAAAATAGATGTAAACTCTAAACTCATGAAACAGTGTTAACTTCCTTGAAGGAGTCCGATGTTTCAGGGTCCCCTTTTGAGGGCTATACTGTAGTGTAACTTGGAGAAAGGTGCGAAAGGCTGCAATCAGAACTCCTGCGGCTGTTGAGAAGTCAGGTTTAGATTTATGGAATTAAGGATAGAACCCATGTCAAAAATTAAGGATGTATGTCTCAAGCATCAAGAATGCCGGGTGACCTACTACTAAGAGATATCAAACAACGGAAACAGGTATTATACCATGTATAAAAATTGTACAAGTCAATAGTTGGTACATTAGATGAAAATATTGTGAAATGAAATGCTAGGTTATAAAATTGAAGTTTTCGTATCAATTCTATAAATATAAAGGTATTTAAATACAAAAAAATCATCACCATCCGGTATCATGTCAGCTGCCGATGTCTTCCGGGAACCAAACGCCATTCTTCTGTCCATCTATTGATCTTCCTCCAATCCTCTGATATTCATAGCTGCTTGTACCCCTTCTATCTTCGGTCTTCCTCTCTTCCTCCTTTCCATTGGGATCCGTTCTATAACAATTTTAGGCAATATTTGCTCTGGAATTTTTTTGAAATGGCCATACCACTTCAATCTTTTCTTTTCTATAATGTCTACGATGTCCGGCTCCTCTTGTACACCCATAATTTCCCTTATTTCTTTATTTCGTATTTTATCCATTATAGATTTTCCAGCTGATCTTCTTAAAACACCCATTTCTGTACTTAAAAAATATTTTCATTTCCCTGGTAGGAATTTGCCCGACTTCAGCACCATATGTTAAAATGCTCTGAATTATGGTTTGATATATTTGTAATTTTCTATTTTTCGTAATATTTTTGCTCCACCAAACAGAGGTTAATGCATTTATTGCTTATCTTGTTTGTGTGATTATATTTTTAATTTCCACTGTGTTACCGCCTGAATGGTTTAATTTTGTTCCTAAATAAGTGCATTCAATACTAGGTTTTAGTTCTTCTCCCTTCTTGCAATTTATATTTTCGATTTCTTCTCCCATATACAGTTATTTAGTTTTCTCAATGTTTATATTAAGTTCCCATAGTTTATATTCTTCTTTTAGTCATAAAAATGTATATAATAAATATTTGGCTAATTATCTACGATATTCTAGAATAATCCAACAAAAAATATTCTGTTTAAATACTAGTTATTAAGTCCCAAGGACACCGGTCGGAGGATGTGTAAGACAGCTTAACGAATTCAAGTGTTTTACCAATTCTATAACTAAATTATAAAGATATTTACACATGTAAACTCTAAACTCATGAAACAGTGATGACTTCTTTGAAGGGGTCCGATGTTTCAGGGTCCACCTTTCGAGGGTTATTCTGTAGTCAAACTTGGAAAAGGGTGCGATAGGTGCCAACTGAACTCCTGCGACAGTTGACAAGTCGAGTTTAGATTTATGGATTTAAGAGGAGAATCTCAAACCCACTTCAAAAATTAGGTATGTAGGTTCCTGGAGCCAAAAACACCGGGTGACCTACTACTGGGAGGTCATAAAGAACAAAAATACGTATTATACCATATATGAAAATTATACAAGTCAATAGTTTGTACATTAGTTGAAAATATTGTGAAATGAAATGCTAGGTTATAACATTTAACGAATTCAAGTGTTTTACCAATTCTATAATTATAAAGATATTTACTAAAAACAGATGTAAACTCTAAACTCATGAAACAATGATGACTTCTTTGAAGGAGTCCGATGTTTCAGGGTCCCCTTTCGAGGGTTATTCTGTAGTCAAACTTGGAAAAGGGTGCGATAGGTGCCAACTGAACTCCTGCGACAGTTGACAAGTCGAGTTTAGATTTATGGATTTAAGAGGAGAATCTCAAACCCACTTCAAAAATTAGGTATGTAGGTTCCTGGAGCCAAAAACACCAGGGACCTACTACTGGGAGGTCATAAAGAACAAAAATACGTATTATACCATATATGAAAATTATACAAGTCAATAGTTTGTACATTAGTTGAAAATATTGTGAAATGAAATGCTAGGTTATAACATTTAACGAATTCAAGTGTTTTACCAATTCTATAATTATAAAGATATTTACTAAAAACAGATGTAAACTCTAAACTCATGAAACAATGATGACTTCTTTGAAGGAGTCCGATGTTTCAGGGTCCCCTTTCGAGGGTTATACTGTAGTGAAACTTGGAAAAGGATGCGATAGGTGCCAACTGAACTCCTGCGACAGATGGCAAGTCGTGTTTAGATTTATGGATTTAAGAGTATAATCTCAAACCCACTTCAAAAATTAGGTATGTAGGTTCCTGGAGCCAACAACACCGGGTGACCTAATGCTGGGGAGTCATAAGCAACAAAAAAAATACGTATTATACCATATATAAAAATTATACGACAAGTCAATAGTTGGTACATTAATTGAAAATATTGTGAAATGAAATGCTAGGTTATAACATTGAATTTTTTTTACCAATTCTATAAATGTAAAGATATTTTAACACATTAAAAACAAATATATATAACTAACTATTTACTATATATTAGAATAATCCAACAAATTTTATTCTGTTTAAATGTTAGCTGACTTTCTGCCATCTGTCGAAAATTATAACAAACGCTGGTCGAACTCCAGCTGAAATGAGCGATCAGTGACATCTGTTGGTGTAATCTTGATCTAATTACTAGGTACTACTTTTACCGTTTTATTAACCCCTCAACGTGGGTAGATTTAAATGGCCCGTCATAACCAGATGCGGGAGGAATTTTGACTGGGGTTTAAATCCGGCCATCCAATGCGAGTATTCAAGTAACACATTTAAAAGGATCCTGCGTAATTTAAATTATTTCAGACTCCCTCTCGGTGTATACTTAATATAACATTTAATAAATTATAAATATTATAATACTCACATAACATCTCTTCAGGTGTAGACTAACAATGGTTTTTATTCCACAGTTGTAAAAATAATTAAAACAACACAGTTCACATATATAATTAAAACAGTGAATTACACAACAAATTCTTTGAAGGATTCAGAGAACCGGCACACATACCTAACAACACAATGCAATATTACACAAGAGAAGGGTCTTCCGGAAAAAAAAAACTCAGAGCTGAAGGGGGCTTTAGAAATTTAGTTTAGTGTGATAAATTTTAAAGCAATTTTCGAGGCATAAACCAGCTTGACAGTCGGGACACCAGTAAGTTGACTCTTTTCTCTTTCCATGTTTACTGCAAACAACACACCTCTTTTGTGGTTTAGACTTCTTCCCTGTTGGGGGAATCTTCTCCAAAAAATGTCGTTCTAACAGTCTGGGTACATTATTATTGCTCGTGTGCCTTCCAGGAACTTTCCTTTCTATACATGAACCATGTTGAGCTAAGAGACATTCAACTAAATCGACCCTAAATTTCAAATTATCTTTCTTTTCGTTTCCAATATTTTGCTTGTATATAATACTTGCATTTAGTATACATATGTTTAAAAGTCTTTTAAACATTTTCATGGACCATTTACTCATTTTTTTTCTCTCGATCAGGTAACCTTGTAGTAATTGATCTTTCAAATCCACGCCTCCCATGAAGTAATTGTAGTCGCATATCATCGCCGGTTTCACCTTATCGTGTCCTCTTCTTGTTTTCACAATTTTGGTTTCGTCAGTATGGTATGTAGATAACATTGTCACATTCTTTTTGTCACTCCACTTCATAACTGTAACTGGACCTGAATGTTGTGAAACAAGTTCACCCTTTTTCAATTTTTCTCCTTTACTGTCTTAGGCACGTGTTTCCTATTTAGTCGAAGAGTCCCAACACAGTCAGTTTTAAAATATTTTAATTTCATTGCCAATGACGGAGAATTATAAAAGTTGTCCATCCACAATGTATACCCTTTTCCTAGTAATGGTTCCATAAGTTGAAATACAATAGCCATAGTTTTATTCGCTACACCTGACGTCAAAGTAGAATCCAATTTTGTGTCCTTGCCTGTATAAACAATGAACGACCACAAATAGCCAGTAGTCGATTCACAGAGTTCAAAAGTTTTAATTCCGAATTTTGATGATTTTAGCGGTAGATATTGAATGAATGATAGACGCCCTTTCCATAATGTAAGGGATTCGTCGATTGAAATATTTTGTTTTGGTATGTACATTGTTTGAAATTTATTGTTGAGGTACTGCACTAAAGGATAAATCGGAAATAACTTTTTTGGACCGTCATAGGTAGTGAATTTTATGTCATTGTTGTTAAAATGAAGAAATTTGCAAATAGATTCAAATCTGTCCAAGGACATAACAGAACCAAATATGGGCGTGGCTATTGTCGAATTTCGTGAAAAATAAGAGCGAAAAGTAGGTTTCTGTACTATTCCCATCAACATAAATAGTGCTAAAGTAACATACATTTCATCAAGTGTCACAGGGGTCCATTCTCTCACTCTGGATCGAAATGAGAAAAGCATACCCCGAGATTTCATGTACTGTTCTGCATAACGGTTAGTCTCTGTAACAATCATGCTGACAAGTTCAAGAGTGAAGAAAAGTTTGAATGCTTCTACCACACTACTAACATTTCTTGCAACACTTTGTGGGCCGAACACATTAGTGAATGTTTCACGTTTTGGGACATAATTACACATGGATTCCCATGTAAATATTTCAACCCCTTCTGCCTGACCTGCTATAGTATTTTCATCTGAATCACATTCCAATCGGATTGCACTTCCGTTTCTGCCACTGCTACGTCACTTAATTCAGATTCGTCATCAGAATCAAAAGCACTTTCTTCTGAATCACTAAAACGAGAATTTAAAAGATTCTCAATCTCGGAACTCGATAAACTTTTCGCCATTTCCTTAGTATACGCTAGACAAGATCACCAAGAACTAAACACAGAGTGAAAACATGGATTTTCTTCCTTTGAAAAAAAAGTAAACAAAAAAAAAGGTCAACTGACCATTTATTGGTCAATATAACATTCCGGTTTGTTCTTGAAGTTTACAGCTAAAAAGAGGGCATAACACAAAAATCTTTTATGGAGTTATAAATGTAAGAAAGTGTCAGGAGACAAGAATAACTATAAAACTAAAATTGTTTTAAAATGTTCCTTAATGACATCAACGAATAATATACACACTAATAAAAACATTGAAGTCTCTATATCATAATTCTATAAACGGGAAATAGTTAACGTAAAAAATTAGATAATAATAACAGTTTATAGCAGTGCGTGCAGATTGCGTACATGTCACGTCCTTCCGCATTGGGTGATGAATTCACCCCGCGTACACGTCACGTCATTCCACGCTGACGGGTTAATAATCAAAATATCACTTTCATACAATATTTGTCACATCTCAATTGAAAATTCTTACTAATAAACACTGCATTAGCCGTATTGTATATAAGAGATGTAGGATTTTACATCCGAATTGAATTATGTATCCTTTCCCTTATGTAACATAAGAAAATGACGGACTATATGATCTGCTGATTATAGTTTCCGCCATATTATCTTATTATTGATGAACATTTTCTTAAATTTGACACAAAATGTAACACTTCAACGATTGTTTAATGGATACACAAGACATAAATAATAATAATAATAATAATAATAATAATAATAATAATAATAATAATAATAATAATAATAATAATAATAATAATAATAATAATAATAATAATAATAATAATAATAATGTGCCTTCTGGGAAAATACGTACCTAATACAGGCTTTCCACTTTACAGCAGTTCGCTCTTGATTCCTATCTTCCCATTGTCCCTCTTCCATACTCCTCTTCATCATAGTATCATATATTCCCTCATACCCTCTCCCCCTCTTCCTTCTGCCAGGTACCATCCAATCTCACACATGTTTAGACCACTGGCCTTCCGACATCCGTTGTACATGTGCATACCACTGTAGAGTTCTCTTTGTTATCCTTTCGATAACAGTTTTTTGTGCATTCATTTTTGTCTGATACATGTATTTCGAGTATGTTGCAGCCTCGATATTCTCATACTTCTCCGTAACCCATTCATTTCTGTCACCAATGTTCTTTTCAGCATCCTCTCATTTAATGTCCAGCTTTCGGATCCATATGAAAGTATATTTTCTATTATTGTCTGTACAATATTTTTTGTTCGTTTTCTGGTCAAATTTATATTCCATAAAATACTATTTAGGAATCTAATCGCCTTCCTTGCACAATTTACTGTGTTAATAATATATTTTTCACAAGTACAGATTTATCTATTATAGATCCAAGATATTTAAATTCTTCAACACATTTAATTATCATATTATTTATTTGTAGGTCTTCTGAATTTCCTCCGATTACCATTTAATTTGTTTTAATATAATTTATCTTCTGTCCACCTACCCACCTACCTCAAATGCATCTACCAACTTTCTAATCATATATTCAATATCTTCTTTATCTTTTCCTATTATAATTCCATTTCATTAATACATCCTCTAAATACATCTTGAACATTGTTGGTGACATCCCGCATCCTTGTCTTAATCCTTTTGTTATATGATATTCTGAAGATACTCTATTTCCAACCTTAATACTTGCTTAATAATCATACATTCTTTTTATAAAACGTATAAGAGATTCAGATATTACAAACTTCTCCATTGCCACCCAAATCTTGTTGATGGGTACAGAGTCATATGCCTTTTCCAGGTCTATAAATGCCATATAAACTTCTTTTCCTTTAGCCAACATATTTTCTGTAACCTACCTAATCACAAATATATTATCAAGGCACGATTTTGCTGCTGTAAAACCTGTTTGTTCGTTTGATATTTTATTTTGTATCAATTCCTCCAATCTGATTTTAATAATTGTACTTAACATTCTACTAATTGCTGCCATAACACTGATCCCTCTATAGTTTGCTGGATCTCTTTTATTCCCTTTATTTTGTATATTGAACTAATATACGATAACTTCCAATCATCCGCAATAGGATCTGCTTCTATTACTCGGTCAAGAAGTCTAGTTAAAATTCTTATAATGCCTGAACCACCATATTTAATTAGTTCCATGGTTATTCCTCCTGGATCTGCCGCTTTTCCATTTTTTGATGTTATCAACACGTTTCTTATCTCCTCTTCTGTTATAAGTTCTATTAGTCGCCCTTTCCTTTTTCCAGTGTAGCATAGTCTATAAATACTCTTCTAGTTTCTGTTAAAAGCATTTTAAAATATTTCTGAAAAGTTTTCACTGGCATTAAATTAAAACTCTTTGTCATATCATTTCGCATGTTTTTAATTGTCCTCCATGTTTGGGCTGACTTTGAATAGCCTACTGTATGCTCAATTTCTCCACATACCCTATTCCACATTTTTTTTATGTTTCCTGACTTCTGCTTTAACATTTCTTTTAAGTATGTTATAACTTTGATAATCTTCATCTTTCTTGGAACTTAAATATCTTTGATAGGCATGTTTCTTTTCAGTTATGATATCAAGTATTTCCTTATTCACCCAATGGTTTTTACGGTATTTATCATTTTACAGACCAAGTGCTTATCTTGATGCTTCATGTATATAGTTTTTCAAATGTTCATAAATAACGACTGAGTTCCATTCTTCATCAAATTTTAATTTTTCAGTGAGGCGTTGGGCATATATAAGTTTAATACTCTCATATTGTAGTAAATGTAGATTATATCTACATTTTTTAATTAATTTACTATTTCTATATTTCGATCTTTATTTACCTTTCGCCTGTTTATAGGGCATACTAACCTAGTTGACAGCATATAATGATCCGTTCCACATTCGGGTCCTCGATTCACTCAAACATCTTGAACTATAATATTTCTCCGTTTCCTCACTATTACATAATCAATTATCGATCGTAGACCTTTAGTGCGTTGTTGCCACGTATATCTATGGATGTCCCGATGTTTAAACATCGAATTCATAATAATTAGGTCATTCACTTCGCATTCTTCTTTTAAATGTTGTCCATTTTCATTCTCAATATCTTCTCCATACGGACCAACTATGTCACCTGTCCCCTTTCCAACTCTGCTATTCAAATCTCCCATAATTATTAATTCCTTCTTTTGAGAAATATTTTCTACCAATCCAATAAATTTTTCAAAGTATTGTTTCTTCATTACTTGTGACTCATTTGTTGGGACATATGTACCTATTATTACTAATTCTTTCCCATACACTTATTTCCATCGCTATAAATCTTTCATCTATTTCTTCTATTTGTTTTATTGATGATTTCCATTTCTGCTTAATTAAAATTGATACTCCTCCTTTAGCTCTCTCCGATTTTTCCAGCCACTCCATACATGCATGTATTCACGAATCATTTCTTGACCTTTCCCTTTCCTTTTCGTTTCTGTCAGAAATTCTACATCCACCCCTTCTTTGTAATCACGTTAAGTACTTCATTATTCTTAGTATGTTCCACGTTGTATGTTCCACGTTGTCAAAATCATTGTCCTTTTTCTTAGCCAAAGTCAATGCATATTGATTTGTCCAGCTTTATCTCTCTTCGCAGGAAACATAACAATTACTTTTTATGGAACCCCCCGTACTTGGGGGACCTAACCAGAGCCTCATTTGCCGGTTTTCGGGATTCCTATTGGGCCTTCTCTGCTACCGTAGAGGTCACGGGAAAATCAGACCCCACCGAATATCACCCCAATATGCTATTCCGTACTTCCCGTTGCACACACCTCGGGACCTTGACCACTTAGGTGCTAGGAAAATAAAACATTATAAAAAGCCTTTCATGACATTAATTCTCGATGACAAATGTCTCAAAATGGAGCACAGATTCACAAAATGTGTTACCTAGTAGTTGCTTTGAGGCAACGTTTAACCTAAATGTAGTTTAAATGCTTCATAATATGATTTTAACACAGTTTTCTTACATATTTTATGTATAATATACATACAGATATAAAAATATTTTTACTTATAAATGTGATATTATTGTAACAAATTGTTCACTAGTCTGATAGTCTTTGTGGTCAGAACTTATGACTACGTATCATACGGTCAGAGGTTCGAATCCCGGTCAAACTTTTATTTTTCTTAACGAGTTATTCTGTTGTCCTTGGTCTGGAATTTAGGTTTAAATACTCTTTTGGTGATTTTTATAATTATTGTATATTTCGTTTTTTCATAGCCCAATAAGTTAACCAAAATGCATTTGGTATCATTTTATTTTTGCAATTTCGTTTTTGTTAATATTTCATACTATTTTGAACGTTTTATAACGCTTCTTAAAGCACTGCATATAATTCATAAGTAATGGGGAAACAATTATTTCCAAAGATTTTTTCGAAGTTCTTGTCGTTAGATGGCAGCACATTATCTATGAAATCTGTTATACGATTTTTTGACGTAGCCCAAAGTAAAATGTAAATAAAATAGCAATTATACTTTTTCCGTACCTCTCCAATTAGGGAGGGAATCTCTATTTATTATTATCCATATAATTTCTTACACGATTCTTTACTAGTTGATGTTTTCTTTCTGTTACAAACTGCTCGTAAAATGCTCTGACGTCATAATGATGAATAGGTGACGTATTGCTTATATGGTTCTTTTTGTTGCAGTACAGCTCTTAAACAACGTATATTAGTAAGTAAATGATGCATGATCGATATAAGGCTTATACATTGTATAACAAAACTGAATTAAGAAAAAAGTCTTGAGCAGGTAGCTGTTTCAAGATGAACCTCATAGGAGGACAGTTGACTGGTGTATAATATAAACCGGCAACAATGAGCAGGTGGCGACCTGTGACACCCGTTCACTGTTGTTATATCTATTGTAACATCAATGGACTTAATGCAGCTTTTTTCTTAAACAAAATCATTACAAGATTAAAGCTGGGGGACCGAGATGCAATATTATACACCACGTTATTATTTAACTTGCACATCGTTCTCTAAATCAATGACACTTTTAGGTGCTAGGAAGGTCCGTCACCAGCAACTGTGTGAACAAAATTTTAATATTTTTATTTGTAATACAATTAACCCATTCGCTTCAAATTTAAATGTTCAATGCATTTCCCCATAAACTGAATTTAAATCACCGTAAATTATTTTGTATGTTTTCAGACATTCAAAACGAACAAAATATAACGGCACTTGAGATCTCTGTAAGGGTGAAGGCCAAAATACATTCCTTTACTATTCATAAATGTTAACAAAAGATTACCCTGCCAAAGGATGTACAAAATATTGCAAAATTTTAACAGGCTGAGTTAAGCGAGTATAGCTCGTCTTCTGAGGCGAATGGGTTAATGCAATTTCATCGAAAAAATGGAATATGTAATTTTGGTTGTTTTATAATATCCTAATAATGTTTAGAAATCAGTGGTTCATCCAACTCAGGTCTTTGGGGAATGGGTTCGCCAGTCGAAAAAGGTTGGGAACTGCTGTATTAATCCAACTCTGCGCCCCACTGTGGTAAGTATGCAAAAGAAGTGCTGCAAGGTTCGACACCGTGCACTTCCCAAATATGGTGCTACGAAAACTACTTGGGCGCCAACACGTGGACACTGACACGTGTAAAAAATTACACTTTACAAAAAACAGAAGATTATGGTGAGAAATTTATCTTTGCGGTTAAAAGGTTAAGCGTTAAAAAAGTATGGTAACATTTCCAATACATTAACTACATGGTTATCAAATTAAATTAAAACTTATACATTTATAAAGTTTAATACACAAGTGATCTTCTTGGTGATAAAATATTAAAATATATATGCAGTCAATATGCCCATTTCACCAATTAATGTTTTAAAATGGTCAACAAGTTTCCACAGCCAAGCTGTCATTCTCAAGACCAGATATTGACTGAAGACAAAATTGATAATAAAGAAATAAACAAATTCAGTTAAAAACAAACTACGTCACATGACGCAACATTCATAAGTAAACAATAAAACATAATAAAACTAATCCTCTTTTGTTTCAATTAAAGAAAAGAGGGTGCTGTAAGGAAAAGTTATTTCTATCAATATTATAACAATCAGTGACACATTAGTTCGTAATTGCCAGGCAACAAAACCTACGGTATATTTTATATTCTAACAAAACACAAAGCATGCTATGAAAGTATAAAATACAGGATGAACAAAACGTATATTACGCTGTGAGGTTGGGAAATGTTTTTTACAGAACCGAGATTCTGTAAAGCATTTCACAAACGTGCATTGTACATTATTTTTTGCGCGATGGTGTTTTCAAAATAATAAATGATAGTAAAATAATATCTTCGTTGGAAATATTTGCGTACATCATAAACAATAGACTAACGTTAACAGTGTGGGCAATGTTTATTAGTTGAAACAACAGGAAGCCGTTAGACGAATTTAGTGATAAAATGGCGGCAAGTACATATTTATTGTTTTATATTGTTTCAAATAAGGTTCAGTTCATTTAAAATGCAGTTATTTGTTTCGTATAATGTATAATAACGCTACCTTTTGGATATTCTTTATATGTACAATGTATGTAATATACATATAGGGCAGATTTTTATATCCCGCATGCATATTTGTAATATGTAATATTACATTAGTTAGTTATTTTTATTACGGTATAGTTATTTAGGTTGGCAACCTCGAAATGTAGGAAGTTGAACTTCCAATCATGGTCGCCTTTGCTGTAAGTACGACAAAACGCAAATTCGCGCAAAAAATACAATTTAATGATGATTTTGTATAACTACATAAATAAACGTTCCTACATTTTCTGGAAATATATTAATAGTTGCATCTTGGATGCAATAGTTGCGCGCAGACGTTTAGACAGAATTAAATGTAGTTTCATCTATTGGATCAATAATTTATCTTATTTTTCACGCACTTCACATCCATGATCTTGCAAGATTAAGGAATTTATTTATATTTTATGAATAAATTGTTTCTGTAATGGTGAATATTATTTCGGGGATGGAGGATAAATATGAGTTTAGTAATAAAATTAGTGTTTTTAATTTTTTCTCCGGATGAACCGTGAAAATCATGTTCTCCGCTCATTTTTACTTTCAATTCAAATATGAAACTAGCACTCAAAATTGCAGAATATAACAATGTTTGTTGATTTTATTCCCCCAAAGCCCACATTACTCTTTCTATAAACATTTTGTTCCGCAATAAATAAATTTAATTAAATATAGTAAATAGACAACGTATATTAATATACTCTGAACGTAGATAAAATATTGTAGACGACACGTTACAAAATTAGATTTAGTAACACGCTGCACTCTCTTCGGTCGTGTTTTAACTTGATCATATCGTTACTAAACCTCTGCTTTTATAACTGGTCGCCTAAATAACTATTATATGTACTCTCTTTAGTTGTGTATATGTATGACGCTGATTTGTAGAATTGTGACAAAAATGTTTTCCCCTAATACAGGATTGTGGGTAATAAAATATAATTAGAGGCCCTACAATTAACACTCGTATATTTAAAGCATTTAATTTCGTTATTCATTTATTAAAGCATATGAAAATATATAAAAAAAACTCATTGGCACTATCAAACCCGTATATTCATGGCCGCGAGGACATAAGTTCTCCGTAATAATAATATATTTATTTTATCTGGCAAAGTGAAGGTCTTCAGGCCGTCTCTACCTTTGTACCAGGATAGAAAAAAAATACAAAAAATATTCTTACATCTAAATTACAATGAACAAAATTATTAAGTGGTATATCTACAATATTATTATTATTATTATTATTATTATTATTATTATTATTATAATATTACTATTATTCATAATATATTTTGATTTAATCTAGACTTAACGAATTAAATAAAATATGAACAAGATAGAAAAATGACAAAAAGAAACTAATAATATCATAGAATAAATTTAGTTCTGGAGAAAAATTAATTAGTTAACAAGTAATTGAAGACACCGGTGCAAAAATGGCGTGGCTCCTCTTTTTCCCGAAATGCGGGTTAAGTTTATATATAATGCTTCAGCTGGTGCAAAATGAAGTAGCTGCATTCTTTCCATAATGAAGAGATTGAACAAAATTGTTAACTCCAACATTCATTCGAAGCAATGAAGATTTGCACCTTTATTCTGCACCTCTACCATTCAAGCGGCCGAAGTTCCTTCAAGTAATAGAATTAGCATCAAAATACGTATGAATATCATCCAATTGTATGTAGTTCTATGACAACCTGAAGTGCCAGGGAGAAGATTCTCATCATGATTCTGATGAAAATGTCACTGACGACGCCTGATGATATTGGTAACCAGATTAAGTAAATATATGGGAAAAATTACCTTCATGTGAAGCTGTATTTCTTATTATTTAATCATATTTCCCTTATTATTAAGTTTTCAGGCATAAATTATTGAATTACCTACTCTCCGGTGCAAAAAGGAGGCACCTCCAAAAGGTTTATTGAGATTGTACACAATTGTGTACATAAAAAAAATTGAAACTAATCAAGAAAAGATTGTGTTTCTTGCTGAACAACCTTAAATCAATGCTGAAGTTTTTGTTATACTAATTAACACCTTTCACATTCAGTTTTTTGTTTCTCCTGAAAAGTTTATGAAATGGAGCTACCTTCCTTTTGCACCGGTGTCTTCAATTGTATAAGCTTTATTTTAAAAAGTCAACTGTGCGACAAGCTCTGATATCTTGAGGGAGGGAATTCCAGGAGTGGCAGAAGTTAGTGTGAAATTAGTAGAATAAGAGGACGTGCTGTGAAGAAGCATTGATAACAGACTGATATCTTGTGGGCCAATGTCAATATTGTGGTAAGAAGAGGATTCTCAAATGTGGTAGCCAGGTCCCTATCCTGAGCTAATGTTTTCCAATCATCCCCCGTGCGATCTACTTCCTCAAATTAAGGTTAATGTTATTCTCCCACCTCATAGAGATTAATTCCATTCCATTAACTTACTTTAACCTCTCACCTTATTAGTAATATTACGTACCACACACCATACGACCTTAAGTGGCACGACCTGTCAGGAGAGGGATTTTAACAATGGATAACTAACTAACTCACTGGCACTATCGAGTCCGTAGGTTCATGGCCGCGCGGACATAAGCTCTCCATACATTCCTATCCTGAGCTAATGTTTTCCAATCATTCCCTGTATAATCTACTTCCGTCAAATCATAGTTAGTATTATTATCCCACCTCATGCTTGGTCTACCAACTGGGCGTTTTCTCTCTGTTTTCCTACAAGAAGCTTCCATGTACGTCTCTCATTCCACATTCGTGCCACATGTCCTGCCCATCGCAGTCTAGGAGACTTAACTTTTCTTATTATATCTGACTTCCTATAAAAACTGTGAAGTTCACTGTTGTGTAGTCTTCTTCATTCACCTGTCTATTCACCTCTCTTCGGTCCAAAAATTTTCCCAAGAACTTTATTCTCACCCAACTATGGGTCGAACTCATGTATTTTTGGTAACACAAGGACATGGAATATCTCCTTGAGGGAGTGAAATAGAGACTAATAAAAATAATAAATAACTTTATTCATATATTTTATAAAAATGATATTGAAATATCTAGTGGTGGTATTCCTTGACTGAGGTTTCGAGGGTCGGGGGTTCAAACCCAGCTGATGATTTTCAGACTCGTAAAAGTATCTTAAGTCTGAAAAAGGTAACTCTAAGCAAAACCTTCTTCCTTCATCATCCAAGTAATGCCTCGTTAGCCTACTAGATGTATCATTAGGTCTGTATAGCCACCTGTTCACGTGTCATACAGGGAAATAAGCGTACTATGTTAGCTATGTCTAGAAACTCCTAACAAAGAAGAGGCTATGATTAGATTCAAAGGGTCATAAATGCAATAAGTAAGTAAAAAAATGTGATTAAATTGATTCATTATTATTGATACATTTATTAATTAAAATTATTTTGGAGCTACTATTAAATATTTAAATACTCTCTTTTAACATTTCAAATCATTAAATTCGCTGTTCAATTCTGGAAGATAAACAGTTTAGATTAGTTACGTTATTTAAGTTAGGTGAAGTTAGTTAGGTCACTTGAGGTCAGGTGAGGTTACCAAAGGTCAGGTGAGGTCAGAGGTTAGATTAGGTCAGATTAGGTTAGGTAAAGTTAAGTTATGTAAGGTTAGGTTAGGTAAGGTTAGGTTTGCTTATGTTGGATTATATTAGTTTTGGTTTGGTTTGATTAGTTTTGGTTAGGTTCGGTTAGTTTAGGTAAGGTTACGTTAGGTTAAGTTTCTTTAGGTTAGATTTTGTTAGGTTAGGTAGGTAACTTTTGTTTGTTAGTTAGGTTATTTTGGTTACATAATTTCGGTTAATTAGTATAGGTTAATTAGGTCGCTTGAGTCAGGTGAATTCACTTTGTGTCAGGGGATGTCAGGTGAAATCACTTTTTGTCAGGGGATGTCAGGTGACGTGACGTTAGGTCAGAACAGGCCATAGACACTTATTACAATAATTTAAGTGTACTTCCAAGCACAATGGTTATAAATTAAAATTATTTGGGTGATAAGACTCTTTTGATATATCAAATAATTACATTCGCTATTAAATGCTGGAAGATGAACAATTTAAAGCGTATATAAAAATGAATAAAAAAAATAAATGTTGTACATAGTATTGAAAAGTGCTTGTGCTTTGGTGCAGATCAGTTACACAAATAATACATATAGAAAATATACATTACAAAGTTTTACTTGAAGGGAGAGGGAAAACGAAATATATCAATCTAGGAGAGAGTATCAAGCCATAAAATAAATTCCTGCACATAAAAATTTAAAAATAAAATTGTCAACCCTTGTTTCGCTCAACGAGATTTAGGCTCTCTCCCCCTGCAGGGAACAAATAGAACCATACTAATTTAGTTACATTTGTTATCATATAGATGTCATTGGAGTCGCCCGTGGTCAGTGTTCCGCCTCATACTAACATCTGGGAAATCAAGGTAGTACTAGGATGGGATAATTTGATAAATTTTGCTTAGAGTCCTTTAAAAATATAATAATAAAAAGGAAAATAAAATAAATAAGACAATATAGAATAGATTAAGACCAGATTGAAGAGGGAAATTAAAGGCATTAAGAAATAATATAAAACAAAAGAAATTTAGGAGAAAGTTTCAAAATATAAAAATTAGTCTAACATACAAACAAATAATACACTGGAGAATTATATAAACTAGCTACTACCCGGCGTTGTTACGCCGAAATAAGTTAAATATTGAAGGTTAAATTGTATGGTATATGCAGAGACGAACCAAACATTGCGTTCAGGTAAACCTCCACTTCTAATTGTAGGACATGGCTCATTTTTTTATAATGCCTACATCGGTGCATTTCAGTAGCATATACTGAGTTTCGTTGTGAAACTTCTAAAATTGTGACCGCTAGAGCGATTTTTAAATTTTCACTTCAGGTGAACTCCTACACCTAATGGGTTTAGTGGGTTCAGTTGTGAATCTAAACCATTCAGGAACCCAGTCAAACACACACAAAAATTTTCTTCAACATAGGTCCAGTCGTTTAGGAGTTCAGTGACATACACACGTACAGAATAATTATATATATATATATATATATATATACACACACACACACGTCATACTGCGGATTCTTTTGTGTCAAAAACCTCGATATAAGATCTTAGTTTTAATTCTCTTTCAAAGAATTCAGTAATTTTAAGGCGTAAAAATTTATCTCGAGTCCCAGAAACTTGGAGCCCGCGAATCTGGTATTCATTGGCAAGCATAGTACCCAGTAGACCAGGCAGACATGACAAGAAAATAAGTAGGGGAAATTTATCAAAGGAAGAGGGAGAAGTGGATATGAAGAGGGAAGAAATGGAAAAAGACAGGTTTATATTTTGATTCAATATGCGCTACTTGCAGCGCAATACGGCGAATTTATTAATGAACATTGAAGACCACTACGGTATACTAGTACTGGCTAGAGGTGACCCGTAGAGCACTTCCTATCACTGACCTGCTAGTAAGAGCTAATGTCCATTTATTCATTCAATGAAGTCGTAATTAGAACAACACATTCAACGTGCATTGCAAAACTGGAACAAACAATGCCATTCTTCTAGGAAACAAGTTCTATTGACGCAAATGCAACATGAGCCCACTACCTAGAAAAATGGTAGCAGCAGACATACCATGGTACAAACTACATATGTCAGAATAACGCTCTTTCTTGGAGAAATATGCCAGCTCACATAGGAGTATGGGCATAAAATATCCGGTCAAAATTATTTAAAGGGTCCTTTGAAATAAAAACAACAATTTGTAAATTATTATGGTGTTTAATAATCAAAAAAATACAATAATAGCTCCAAAAACACTATTTTGAGAAAATGATTGTAGGAAAGTTACTCATCTTCTTCATCATCATTATCATCATATTCACTTTCATCGTTAGGTGCCGAAGATAATGGTGGAGGTATGATTGCAACCATTAGATTCAGTAGATCTTTGGAAAACGTCTTTTTCCTCAACTTCGGCATAGGACTAATGGAAGTTAAATAAGGATCAGAACTCAACAATAATCTGTCCATGATGTCCCTATTACAATCCTGTCGTGAAACTTTTCTGGAGTAATACTGCCTATATTCTCTAAACTTTTTATTCAGGGTCTCAGCGGCTTCCTCTGATAATTGGCCAATAGGCGAAATTGCTTGACGTATTACTTTGGCTCCATGGATCAAAACTTTGCGAACTGTAGTGACATAGGATGCAAACTATACAATTCAACATACAATTTTGCCGTTTCGTGCGCATGTGTAGCAAATTTATCAGCATCTATGTTGTATCCACTAGAAATAACTTCGAGTATTGCCCGAAATCGGTTAATTAGGTTGACATTAAGGCCAGCAATTCAGGAAAATGTGTACGGATCAGCAAAAAATCTTTGTGGTGTGTTACCATCATTGGTGTTCCCGAATCCTGCTTTTGGAATGTCGAATAGCAACCCCATTTCATCTCTGAATTCTTTGTGTATTTTGTTTATTGTTTCCTTTAGAGTCTTCTTTTGAGCTGATGTTCGCGCTAGCCATTTTCTAATGGGAGATTATAAGCCAAATGTAGTACAGATTCAAAGAAAGTAATTCTTGCATGGAGAATTGAGAGACCAAACTGCAATGCTTCTACATTTACATCTTGTACCTTAATCAGTTTATTGAAATCTTTTGCAGTATGCCCTTAAATATAGCAGCCCATAGTAGGTAAAGTGTCAGTGGCAGCATTGCAAACCTTGCCATCAATCATTGTGAATAACAGTGTGTTTTATTTTTACGATTCCATCAGGAGCTCTGTTTTTGTCGGTGTTTTCACTTGGTCTTCAATGTACTTTATTTCCTGTTTTGTGATATATTTAGATTCACTAATGAATCGTATGCGCACTAGTCTCCAAAATGTCACAGAAGAAAGAACTTGGTTTTGCCATATGATTTTAACTTCTCCCTTAATTGTCACAATAAGTCGCAAAGGAACGGGCGAACTTTGAAATATGTTGGCGTCTCTATCTGAGCTGTTTATAAATTCTTGTTTATATTGAGACTGTTGGGATCCATCACATCCTGATTTAAGTATAAATTCCAAATGTTTTCTCTCTTCCTGTGTGCATGTTTCTACTACCTCGGTTAGGTATTCATACAAACGTGAATCTGTATGATCAAGTAACGCTTGCAGTTCTATCTCAATGTAAGTTTCGGTGACGTGTATTTTCTCTATGTTGGGGTAGCAGTCTTGTTTAGCTTTTTGGATAAGAAAGTAGCAGAGATACACGTTCTTATTTGCACTGTGAATTACTTCTCATCACTGCCATTTAGTGAAGTCCCTTCAACAAAAATTGCCAGCACCTCTTGTGGCGTGTGTCTCTTTACGCTTAGGTACTTGCTTTTGAGTTGAAGCTAACAATTTGCAGATTGTTTTAGCACTTGTTGGCGTTAACATAATTTCCTTTATCATTACTATTTCCAACAGTTCGATGACTTTAATTCCGTACTTTGCTAGTTTTTCGTCGCTTACTATGATCACTTAAGTCCATAAAGCATTTTGTTGGACGCCCTTGTTTGTGTCCAGGCTGTTCAGTGAATTTCGGCAACTCTATAGATGATGTGAGCCATTCTTCGTTATTATTTATGAAACGGTCTTCTTTGCGGCTACCTGCCACCAATCCCTGCCTGAATTGAGTCTTAAAATACCTCAAGGCACGATTTAAAATACCACATTTATCTTAGGACAATGAATAAATTCAGCAAGATTTTTTACTAAAAAGTCACATTTTTCATTAATTTTATTTCCTTTGCATTCTCTCATAATACCGTACAAATGTCTCCTCGTGATAATTATAGTTGGTTCTGCAATATTTAAAAAAAATATAAAATCCTATAAATATTTCATATAAATAAACCCAAATTTACAGTTCATATTTCTTCATCTCGTATATACATTACTTTAACTGCAAATTCATTAACTACTAGATTGAAATAATCTTTTTATATTCTACTTCCAGATTCATATATATATTTTTTTTTTCTCCACACACCAACGCCCGAAAACACAATTTCAACTGTAATCCAGTAAACAAATACAAGCGCAGAACTCAGGCGTGAGGTTCTGACAATGACAGGGTTTCGACTGAACAATGTGGGGCGAAGTATGCACGTGAGTGACCTTGGTGATTACAGATGTATCGATTATTAAGATTGAAAATCCAGGGGCCTTTGCAGGTTAATAACAAACTTAATATTTTAGATTTTAGATCGGGTTTTTGAACGTATTTACCCCTCTGTGCAGCGGCAAATTCCAGACGAGTCAACACTTCGGAAGAATTATCTTTTGTCTGCTACCAAGAAATATTAAAAGATATAAGAAGGAAAATAGGAGATTCGTGCATACGGATAGCTGTGGATGAGACTACGGACGTTATGGGCCGCTACATAGCCTATCTCATCTGGGAAAATTAGACTCTGAAGCTCCCACCAAGCCACTTTTGATTGTCTCCAAAACCCTAGAACATACGAACCATTTTACGGTAGCCAGATTCATTAACGATGGATCGAAGGTATTGTGGCCTAATGGAGTCCAAGAGAAAAAAGTACTAGTTTTGATCTCCGACAGTGCGGAATGTATGTTGAAAGCTGCAAGTGTTCTCAAAGTGTACTATCAAAATTGAATACACTCCGCATGTCTCGCCCATGCTCTCCAACGTGTGGCTCAATAAATAAGAATAAACTTCCCACAAGTTAATAAAATTATTTTATGCACAAAAAATATTTTTATGAAATCTCCTCAAAGAGTTCAGCGTTACAAATAGCAATTTCCACGTGTGCCTCTGCCTCCAGAGCCAGTGATTAGAAGATGGGTACGTGGATACAAGCCGTGAACTACTATACCGAACATTTTGAATCCGTAAAGTCTATAGTTCAAATGTTCTCGCCAGAGTCTGCTTCTTCAGTACATGAAGCTCAAGCTGCTTCCGGGCAACCTAAAATGGAGTGCTCAATTTCATGCATTATATACAATTTTGGTTGGCTTCCAGAGAAGATTATAGAATTGGAATCATCGGGACTTTCCCTGCATGAATCCATGGACTTCATGGAGAATGTTAAACAAAAACTATCTATTGTAAAAGGAGGAGTTGGAATCAACGTTTCTCGAAAGTTCCAGGCAGTAATTGATAGAAACGCCGGCTATCCTACTTTCCTCAGTACATGCAATATTCTTAATGCTGAAGAGATACCATCTCCGGTGGGCATATCTCCAGGGAAAATGGCCTTATTGAAGTAAGCCCTGTAACATCTGGCTATGTAGAACGATCGTTTTCTTCATACAAGAACATTTAGACATCTATAATTTACTCCGGAAACATGGAAAAATATCTCATAGTGCATTGTGCAATGAAAACAAACAAATTCTGGCATATTTTCTTAATTTCTTCAATAGTTTCTATGAAAATGTTTCTAGAATTGTTTTCTGTACATACATTTGAACATGTTGTGCAAGACAATTAGGTGCCTGCGAGAATTAGGTTTAACTTTACAAATATTTAAAAGATGTTATTAAAACTGAAAAGTGAAGTTTATGCAGTGCTTAAAATATCAAACTATGGTTAAAAATTAGATAAGTAACTACTCTAGAATACTTTGGGGCAATACGAGCCAAACATATTACACAGAGGATCACTTGCGTGTAAAACTATCTAATATTCATGTATAATTCTGAATTACATATTTATTTGATATTACACACTTAATTAAATATTTTACCATATTTAGCTACTTGTTTATGTACGTATTTTAAAATTAGATACTATATAAAATACGGGCTCTAGTCGTCCCTAACAAATCAGAAATAGTCCGCGGCTGTGATTACGAGGTAGCGTGCTGTCTTGTCACGCAGCGGTCCTGGGTTCGATCCCCGATAGGGACAAGTTTCCTGGGTAAGGTTTCTTCAGAGTATTTCCTCACCTGTACGAGTTAGACATATGTCAGGAAACTTTAAGGCCCAAACAATCCCTGAAAACCATCTGGTCATTATTATCATATGCGGCTCATTAGATTAAATTCAAATTAAAGCCTCTCTTGGGGCATCATTACCATCATCATCACCTTTCATATTATATGGACAGCATAACTCCGCCTTCCAGCCCCTCCCCCAACCTCAGAAGTGGGTTTCCAGGTAAGAATACCAGAAAGGTCGTAATGATAAACTGGAGATATTCATTTAAAAAAATAAATGTGGCGCAAGTCATTACAAGCTCGCCCTCCACGTCAGAGGTTTAGGCAAATTTCGCCAAATTTAAACGCCAATTTTCAAACCTTTGTGCGTTTCAATAAGTCTAGAAATTCCATGTAGGATTCACGCTGACAAATCAGAGCCAGAGCAGGATTTTCTCTGAGTTACTCCCGTTTTCCCCATCCAAAAACTTAACTCTGCCAGGTAAAATAAAGCTATTATTATTATTATTATTATTATTATTATTATTATTATTATTATTATTATTATTATTATTATTAATTTCACCATTTGCCCATACTTATGTCATCTATTTCATCTACCCCTGTAATCATGAGAAAGGTCTTGTCAGCCGGCATTCTCATATATCATAGACCATCAATAATACGGACTTCAGATCATCTCATCCCTCGACATGGTATTTCGTTGGATACAAACAGAGAGTTTGCAACAAACCAGAAATTATTCCTCAAAGTTCAAGTAAAATTGTAGTAGCAAAACTTAGACATCACAGAAACTGACTACTTAGCAAAACGTATTATTATTATCATTATTATTCTCTATCTGAATTTAATATCTTAGTTTATGTGCTTTACGTACCGCACTCCACACGGGCCTTGCAGACACGACCTGTCGGGAGAGGGATTTTAAACACTGGATCACACGTCAAATGTTTTCATCTACAAGGACATGAAGGGCCTCATCGAGTGAGCATAAATTCAAACCAGGACCTCCTCCGATGCAACACAACATTAGGACGAAACACAAATTTCACACTGTAAAGTGTCCATTCGCAATATCCATTTGCTATCCTCTTCATCCTTCCTTTTTTCAATGCCGACTTTCAGTGACACTTAAAAAATAAGAATATTAACTAACTAGCATTATCGAAACCGTATGTTCATGACCGCGCGGAGATAAGCTCTCCACACATCCCTATCCTGAGCTAATGTTTTCCAATTATCCTTTATATAATCTACTTCCCTCAAATTATAGTTAATCTAATTCTCCCACCTCATTCTTGCTCTATCAACAAGGCGCTTTCCCTTTGGTTTTCATGCAAGGAATGTTCATGCCTCTCTTTCATATCTCATTCGTACCATATGTCCTGCCATCGCAGTATACGGGACTTAACTATTCTTATTATATCTATAATCTCATAAAGATTTGCAATCTTCTCCTTACACCTGTCTGTTTTTCTCTCTTTGGTCCAAAAATGTTTCCAATAACTATATTTTTCATTTACTCGTAATCTTTTCTCCTCCCTTAAAATAACAGTTCTTGTTTCTCCTCCATATAACTGCGAAAATTACAGTTTAGTATATTTTCAGTTGTTTTTAGAGAAGTTAGGACACAAGAGTCCCTGTAATGCAAAATAGCATGAATTTTTATAATTGAGCATAATAAGTAGTTTACAAAGAAAATCATATAAGTTATAGAAGTTGTATGTTTAATTTATCCTGCAATAAAAATAATAAAACAAAATATAAATGAAATAAGATTTAAAATTTACAAAAATATAGAGTGGAGGTAAACAAACATTGATTAATTTTAGTATATGAAGATTATCGGTCATTATTGCGATATTACTCTGTTGAATCCTCATGCTTTGAAACCATTTATCGATAATTTTCTCGCATTTCATCTCACTGAACTTGTTTTTCAATCTCTTAGACTTTCTCTTAGCATTGCCTCCCCCTATATGCACCGGTTTTCCTTCCTCTGTCCTTCATCTGATATTTCTTCTTCATCTGTATTTTCCCGATTTTCCACCTAGTTGTATTTTATTTTGTCCACAATCAGTTACTGCAGGTTCCGAAGTTCTGAGACTATATCTTCCTCCGAATTCTACTATAACGCCATCTTTCACATTCTGGTTCAAAGCTTTTTGCACACTAACTTTAAAATTTGCCCTGATGTGTCCAAATTTAAATTGTTCTCTAAACAATCTGTGATTTGATTTACTGTTTCCTTTAATATTTTGATTGCTTTAAAGACATGGTGGATAATTAGACACACAAAATTTAGAACGCTGTAAAAGATTATTGTTAAATGACTGTGTTACATAGAAACAACCAAACATTGTTTTCTTTTAAAAAAGTATTGTTTATAACAAAACAACATTAATATGCAATTTCTATTAAATAACAATAACAAATTGCAACTGTTGATAAATACCAATAAACTAAATAATGGCCACACGTAGAAATACATCATATTATGGAAATGGACAGCTGTGGTCTCGAGGTAGCGTGCTGCCTTGTCACCCAGCGGGCCCGGATTCGATTCCCGGTCGGGACTGGCTCCTGGGTGAGGTTTTTTCGGGGGTTTTCCTCACCTGTAAGACAAATGTCAGGAAGCTTAGGGCCCAACGGTCCCCGAAAATCATCCGCCCATCATCATCATCCTTATCATTATCATCATCATCCTTCATCGGTGTGGAAAGCAACGGGAAGCCACCGCGCCTATAATTCCCTAGTAAAGCTGCAAAAGCATAGCATGAAAATGCTATGATTGCAGTGAAAGACCTGCCTTCGGGCAGAATTACTATAGATGGATGAAAATTGACAGTCAATGACAAATTAGGGAACATTTGAGAAGTGGCTAAATACAAATACTTAGGAATAGTTAAATTTTAAATTAAAAGTTAATAAATAGGGGCAACAATCACACACTATTGAGTAAAACTAAGAAATTAGGACTGGAAGTAAACATCAGTAAAACTAAATATATGGTTAAACATTGAAATACATTATACAATGGAAACAGACGATTAATAACAAATGAGGGAGGTTTTGAAGAGTTGGTTGGCTTCAAATGCCCGGGAGCAATAATTAAAACAAGAATGAAGTGTACAAAAAAATTAAACAATTGTGGAAATGCATGCTATTATACATAACATGGACTCATTTGTCATCCTAACTTCTCTCAAAAAAACGCTAAACTAAAAATATTTTAAAAAATATTATTTTCCTAGATATATTATATGGATGCGGAACATGGACTCTTACTTTAAGGGAGGACAAAAGATTATGAGTATTTGAGAATAAACCTCTTAGCATCATTTTAACCAAAGTGTGATGAACACACAGGAGAATGGAGAAGACTTTATTCGATTAAGAGTAACCAACACGATATTTATTGGAAACCACATGTAATAAATAGAGCTTCTATTTATATGTAATTACATATTATATTCCTGATTCTGCGGGAACATATTTTATTATGAATTGAAGCATAGACATTGCAGTATTCAAGTTTCATTTTACATATTTTAGTGAATATTACATATTTTATATAATGCTACATGAAAGTAAACATTTTTTTCCATTTTTTAGCTCAATTTTGTTTTAATTTTCTTTTTACTTTCTCTGCAACAATCTACGTACGTATAATTTTCTTTTTTTGCAGTGCTTAACCCGTCAGCGTGGAGCGACGTGACGTGTACGCAAGTTGATTTCTTCACCCAATGCGGAACGACGTGACATGTACGCTAGCTACACGCACTGCTTTAAACTGTAATTATGACCTTTGTGTTTACATTAACTATTTACCGTTTATACATATTTTATGTAGAGACTTCAAAGTTTGTATTAGTGCATATATTAACTGATTACGGCCCTCAGTAACAAGTTAAAATAATTTTATATTTGCATTTATTCTTGCGGCCTCTGACATTTTTCTTAAATTTATAACTTGATAAAGGATTTCTTATAAAACTAAATTAGCCTTTTTTTTTGTAGATTAGCTTGTCTATCAAATTGAATCTATTTTCAAATCTCTTCATTTTTAATAATAATGTCGCAAAATTCAGTATATATAAAGGCCCAACAAAGTTATTTCCGATTTACGCTATAGTACAGGACCACAACAGTAAATTTCAGATATATATATATATATATATATATTTCAAATGACGATATCCTTACAGTATGGAAAGGTAGTTAGTCTACAATTCAGTCAGTATCTAAAAGGTAAAGTGGTCCACTACAGACCTTAGAAGGTTCTTGGGATATTAGGAGGTTAAGGCTCCCACTTTTCTAAACTATCGGTACTTGATGTAAGCCGAGTACTTATTTCTGTCTGACGGCCCATAACAAGCATCTGGTACTCATTTCAGTTAGAGGCTGAGTCAACCCCGGGTTCACGGTGCCGCCTGAAGGTTTGGTTCAGTTTAAAAATCCTGATCCACCGGGACTCAAACCCTCGATCTTCCGGCTTGTAGCATGTTGATCTTTTAAGTCCACACCTCCGGTGAAACTATTATAGTCATATTTCATCAACTGTTTTCGGTTTGGAAACCAGAAAAAAGGCATTGAAATTTAGGGTTGATGAAGGTCTTAGTACAACAGGTCTGATGTGTAGAAAGACCATTTTTTGAAGGCACACGACCTAAAATAATGTTTCCAAAGTGTTAGAAAGACACATTTGGAGAAGGCTGCCCCCCCCTGCAAGAAAGAAGGTCAGCGCATAGAAGCAATGTGTTTGTAATAAACATGAACAAAGTAAACACAAGGGGAAAAAAATACACTTATTGTTGCCCAAGTGTCAAACAGCTGGTTTACATTTTGAAGATTTATCACACCAATTTTTGAAGTTCATACTTTTTTTTTTCAAGACCCTTTTCTTTGTGTAAATATTTCGTTTTGTTGTTAGGTAAAGCCGGTTCTCTGAATTCTTCAAAGAATCCCTAGTGCAATTCACTGTGTCACTTATGTGAGAAGTTTACAAAAAGGACCTATTTCAACTGTGGCACAACAACCATAAATAAGTCTGCAAAAAACGCAGAGATGTTACGTGAGAACCGTAACAAATTTAATTAATTAAATATTATATTAAGGGTTCACCATAAACGAATTGCAAAAACATTTAAATTACTCAAGATATATCAATTTAAATGCGTTATTGGAATACTGGCACTGAGCGGCTGAGTTTAAATACCGGTGAACTCCTCCCGCATCAGAGTATTCTCGGCCATTTAAATCCATCCACTCTGAAGGGTTAAAATATCAACATATGATTAACAATTTGGAGCAACAGGAGCAAAACATATTACACGGAGGATCTCTTATGAGTAAAATTAGCTAATTGTCATGTACAATTCTTAATTACATATTTATTTGTTATTACATATTTTAGTGTATTCAGCTACATGTTTATATACATATCTCTCAATTTGATACTACATAAAAATCCGGATTCTAGTGATGAGGCACGACATGGACGACCACGCGTATCAGCAAAAACAGTACAAGAGGTTCATATTGCCACTGATAGTCCGAATGCATCAACCCGATGCCTCAGTAGGGAGTTGAATGCCCCTCGCAACACAGTATGGAAATATCTACGTTTCACTCTACGAAAAGTCCTTATCACGTCTTTTTGATTAACATAATTTACATAATCGATTTACATAATCGTATCACAGGTTCATATTCCCACTGATAGTCCGAATGCATCAACCCGATGCCTCAGTAGGGAGTTGAATGCCCCTCGCAACACAGTGTGGAAATATCTACGTTTCACTCTACGAAAACGTCCTAATCATGTCTTTTTGATTTACATAATCGTATCACAGATGCAGCAGGTATTTTTACTGTTTAAATGTTAATATCTACATTTCGTTTCACAGCTGAAAAATGGAATATGTGTTTTCACCTATATGACAGTCATGTAGAAAAGCAGTATAATATGTGCAAAACTTCACAATAACATCGATTTTTCAATCATTGCCTTCGATTGCTGAAATGGATAGTGACTTTAGAGATAGCCTGTAATATTATTCATGTAAATATTATTTTACTGAATAATATCAATCCATCTATTGCAATACTCTGTTTTAATTTCAGAAGGGAATCGTAACTATTGTATCTCTTACTGAATAGCATACAATTCGTCTATTGCAATAATAACCCCTTTCAACTATAAAAGACACTTTATTGCGCGATAGTGCCTTTTGCCATACCTGCAGCAATGGCGATCATGATTCAAAGTTTAGCTTCCTAACATTTTGAGGTTGCCAACCTAAATAACTATACTGTAATATTACATATAACAAACCTCGTGCGGGAAGTAAAAACACTTCCCTTTATGTATATTAAGTACAATGTATATACAAAAATATATCCAATAGTTACTGTTAATATACATTATACGAAATAAATCACTGCATTTTAAATGAACTGAACTTTATTTGAAACAATATAAAACAATAAATACGTACTTGTCGCCATTTTATACCTGATTGGTGTCACGGCTTGCTGTAATATCAACTAATAAACATTGTCCACACTGATAACGTTAGACAGTTGTTTATAATGAACGCATACATTTCCAACAAAAATGTTATTATTTTACTATTATTTATTATTTTCAAAATACCAACGCGCAAAAAATAATGTACAACGCACGTTTGTGAAGCGTTTTACAGAAACTCGGACATTAAAAACATTTCCTCGCTTCTGAAAAAAAAAACACTTCCCAACTTCGCTTCGTAATATACTATTAATATGTCGGAGGACAGCAGCTCCTAATAACTGAGAAGTTACGATGATAAAAATGAGATCGTTCTCTGAATATATCCCCGACAATCAATAAACACAGGTTTGCCGAGCACAAGGAAAGATATGTACTGTGACGTGTTTCAAAATCGCAAATTACTCTAGTAACTACGTGGAGAAGTCAAGCGATTAGCAAGTGTATCTGCAAGAGTCTTTCTTTACCTGTATTAAAATAGTCCATTCGCTTTAGTATTTATCATAAGTAATTCCACGAGTGATATCCAATTTATCTAGAGGATTTGGAAATCAAGAGTGGCATTTATTAGGACTATTTAACGAATAAAATTAAGCTTTTACTCACAAATCATCATTTAACTATAGTTATTTTAAAATATGTATATATATTTAATGTAAACGGCGATGTTTGAAAACAAATGAGAAACGATTGGTACGCTTAATTTGCTTCTATTGTTCATCACTGCAACCAGATCATATTATCTATTGCCAAAGGATCGCAATATTGTAAGAATGCACCTTAGTGGAGAAATGTATAACCAACATTATAGGTGTTAACAAGCGAATGATGACAAATCAAGAGCTTCAGAACATTTGAATACTACTACTACTACTACTACTACTACTACTACTACTACTACTACTACTATAAAGGTATTAATTAATTTCTGATGTCCTATGATGTAAATATGTCAATTGAATTTTTCTGCAGCATCATTTCCTGGAAAATAATTCGTTTAAGAAAGTGCAAACAGTGTTTTTTTTTGTGGTATAATCAATTGCTGCTACAAATGTTTTTATATTATCTCTCCATGCACTATGAGCTGACATTCATGCACTATATATACAATCTGGAAACCGTATTTCTTGCAGAATCAATCACTGCAAAATAATGCTATGACCTACTCAGAATGTAAAAAGGAGGTGCTCTCTTTAATATGATAAACTTTGTTTGATAAATTCGAGGCGAAACACGACTGTGATTGGTTGTAAATAAAAAAATCATTGAAATGTGATTGGTCATTGACTCCCATCTGGGACATGAGTTAAATAGTCATAAGTAATGCCACGAGTGATTTCCAATTTATCTAGAGGATTTGGAATTCGAAAGTGGTATTTGTTAGGACTATTTAACGAATAAAATTAAGCAATTTACTCACAAATCATTATTTAAATATGGTTATTTTAAAATATTTGTATATTTACTGTAAACGGTGATGTTTGAAAACAAATTAGAAATGTTTGGTTATGTTTCATTTGTTCATCCTCTGCAACTAGATTATTATTTATTGTCAAATAGGATCGTAATATTGTAAGAATGTGCTCTAGTGGAGAAAATGAAACACATCAAACTGTATATTATAACTAACATTATAGTTTATTAATTAATTTTTTAGGAAACAACTCAATAAAATCATTATTTAAAAACACAATTATTTAACATACAATTATCAAATGTGTAGTTCGAAGGAATGGGTTCGTTATTTGCTATATCCAACGTATTTGTTGGAGAGTCAATCACTGCAAAATAATGCTCTGACCTGTTCAGAATATTAAAAAGGAGGAGCCTTCTTTATTTTGGTAAACATAAGTCGATAAATATCGAAGTGAAACGACTGTGATTGGTTGTAAATCAAAATTAATTGAAACATGATTTGTTATTGACTCCTATTTGGGGCATGAGTTAAACAGTCGCCAAATAAATTGCGATACTGATTTGCATTGAGAATTTAGCCATTTAAATTAAAATTAATCATTTATCCACAATTCCATGTTGTACTTATGCAGTGAAGGACCTGCACTTTTACTGAAGAAAATGGATGATTCACGTGCAGCTTTGAAATACGACGATAATGCCCAGAATTATTACATGTGTGTATACACCCCATAAGTCCCGCATGGGAATATTAGTGCTCCCTAGCGGAAGTTTCTTAACGAAGTTTATTTAGTTACGCTTATTTACCTATAGATGTCAACGAATGACATGTGGTTAGCATATTGCCTCAATGAGACATCTAGTTGGCAACTAAGGTATCACTTGGATGGATGAAGATTACATTTTGCACAGAGGCCTTTTCATTCAGGCTGGCTGTTCTTTTAAGAGCTTCAAATCTTCAGACTCGGGACTGAGTTAATATAATAATAATAATAATAATAATAATAATAATAATAATAATAATAATAATAATAATAATAATAATAATAATAATAATAATAATAATAGCTTTATTTTACCTGGCAGAGTTAAGGCCTTAAGGCCTTGTCTACCACTCAACCAGGTTTAAAAATATACAAAAGAAAAGTCTTAAATCTAAATTACAATATATAATATATATATATATATATATATAAACGATTACAAGTTATGAATACAATACAATTAATATTTATAATGTATTTTGATTTACTCTAAATTTAACGAATTAAATATATAATATGTACAAGATATATAAAAAAACGAGGAAAGAGTAATGACATAGTATAAAATTAAATAAATAGAGAAAAATTAATTATTAGACAACAGGTAACTGTATAAGCGTGACTTAAAGGTGCCAAGTGTGCGGCAACCCCTGATATCTTGAGGAAGGAGATTCCAGGAGCGGGCAGAGGCTACTGTGAAGGAACTAGAATAGGAGGAAGTGCTATGAAGAGGAATTGTTAGCAGACTGCTATCTTGTGACCTAGTGTCAATATTGTGGTAGGAGGATAACTTCTCAAATCTGGACGCCAGGTAAGTAGGAATGTAGGAATTCAGAAGCTTGAAAAATAGTGAAAGAGAGTGCAATTTACGTCTGTCAGTAAGACGGAGCCAAGAGAGGTTATTAAAGTGTTCGGAAATATGGTAATAACGGCGGATATTGAAAATGAATCGAACGCAAGCATTATGAACACGCTGCAGTCTCTGCGACAAGGCATAGTTTAAATCATTATATATAATGTCACAATAATCGAAGTATGGTAACACAAGATTCTGCACTAGGATTTGTTTTAACGAAACTGGGAGAAAATTCTTTAAACGTCTAAGATAATGTAAGATGGAGAAAGTCTTTTTACATATGTGTTTCACTTGTGTTTGCCAGGTTAAATTTGCGTCTAGATGTAGTCCAAGATCTATTACTGAAGAAGAATAAGGGATAATTATATTATTTATAGTAATGTTTGGAAGTGTAGATATGTCAAAGGTTGTAAGCAGTCTTTGTTGTCCCATTAGTATTACTTGTGACATGTTAGGATTTAGATTTAGACCGATACTTGAAGACCAGTTAAAGATGGATATGAGATCGTCATTCATTTTTGTCAAGCTGTTATAGAGAGAATGAGGAGGTGAATGTAGGTAAATTTGGAGATCATCAGCGTAGAGGTGAGTGTCATTAAATAAAATACTATTTCTAGGCCTTCTTTTACAAGTCGTATTATTAGAAAATCAAAATGCATATATAATAATAATAATAATATAATACATTATTATTACTATTATTATCTTCATTAATTCAACAGGTGAATATAGCGTCGCGATTCAAATCTACATTTGAAAGGGCCGACAAATTTTACACACAGACTTTTGTTTTTCAGGATTAAGTTCCTTTTACATACCATAAATCTACGACACATTACTTACAGCTTTAGTTTCCTTCCAAAATAACCCCTTAATCATGATTTTTCGCCATAAAAATATATATCGATCCTGGTCGGATTTGAACTCGCGAAGGTTGGAACCAGTTGAACGTACTGCTCACTAGTACCCATGACCGAAAAAAAAAATACATAAGTGAACGCATTATTTAAACAGGTAATTCCTTAAAACAAAAACTGGAAATATATAAAAGTGTTATTCTTCCAGTTATATTATATGGATGCAAAACGCGGACTCTTATATTAAGGGAGGAAAGGAGAATATGAGTAATTGACAATAAAGTCCTTAGGATTTTTTTGGACCAAAGAGATGAACAGACAGGTGAATGGAGAAGACTGCATAACAGTAAGCTACATCTCTTTATAGGAAGCCAGATAACAGTGCGATCAGTGGACAGCAGACGCGGGGATTTCATTATACACTGCTGACGCACTCGCGGAAGGGAGCGGACAGCGTAACTATTTTACAAATTGTCGTACTAACCAACTTTATTGAAGCAGGTGTTGGAACTGTTCACCCTCGTTGTCCTTATACTTTTGACACCTCTTTATAAAATTTGTTTTACAGATTATGGACAGTTGAACGTGACGGAAGTTTTACACCCGGGAATCGTATTTGAAAAAGTATTTCTACTTGGCTGGCAGACTGGGTTAACAAATATTGATCATAAATAAATACACGTTGTTCAGTAGAAAAATTATTAGCCAATATACAGTTTACACTTTACACTTATACACACGTCATTAAGTTTATACTTATATATGCCTGTGTTATAAGATACAAATTTTAAAATTGAAGTAACTTATACACACGATATTCAGTACACGAAGAAAAGCGAGCGAGCACAATATTAAATCGAAGCACACAATCTGACTGCGACAGTTAATGCGTGGGATGTGCTTGTATACATCTGAATCTGCGCATATTTCAAGTCCTGTGTCTGCAGGTGTAAGCCTTCGTCACCGCACAGCACAAACCCCGCGTCTACTGTCCAATACTATACCTGATCGCACTGTATAATAAGAATATTTAAGTCTCGAATACTGCGATGGGCAGGACATGTGACACGAATGGGGAATCAAATAAGTGCAGGAAACCTTTTTGTACGAAAACCAGGAGAAAAAATGGCCAGTTGGTAGATCAAGAATTAGATGGGAGAATAACATTAACTATGATTTGAGAGAAGTAGATTATACAGGAATGATTGGAAAGCATTAGCTCAGTATAGGGGCGTATGGAGAGCTTATGGCCTTGCGGCCACGAACCTAGGGTAAGTTAGAGCCAGCGAGTTAGTTATATAATTTGTATAATTGTAATTGGAAAGATAATAATAATAATAATAATAATAATAATAACAATAATAACAATAATAATAATAACAATAATAATAATGTACTAATTACTCATTCGGTAAGGCGCTCCATATTCTCGTCTCCCGACAGGTCGTGTCACTGTAAGTTCCGTGTGACACAGGACACAGTAAAAATGCCTAAACGGGAGAGATTAAACTAAGAATAAGAAAAAAATAAAAAATGACGTAACGAAGTCCAGTAAGTCAGTTTCCAGTCTAAAGTAAAAGTTTACGAGTTAACTGGAAAGCAAACAACTTTGGGCCATTTTTTGTCGTTTACATTTCTTATTTTAAAGGAAGACAGTAAAGTGAGTAAGTATCACAAGATAAGCGATTACCTGATGGGCAGAGAATAAGCAACAGAGTGTAATTAAAAGAGAAAGGAGAAACCCTCTAGATTAATCGTAGTGTGACACCGACTATTGAAACCGCAAACGACTTAGTGCAATAATGAGTATCTCCGGCTATTCAGGCCGCACAAAGAGATTAGGAAGCTGGGAGGCTACAGAGAAGACCAGAGATTCATTTAAATAATATTAACCACGTGTGTGGAATAACCCTAGTCCTCTTACAAAATAATATTCATAAGTAATGCCACGAGTGATTTCCAAATTATCGATAAATTCACGACTCACGAAGTGAGGAGTGAATTTATCTAGAGAATTTGGAAATCAAGAGTGGCATTTGTTAGGACTATTTAACGAATAAAATTAAGCTGTTCACTTACAAATCATTATTTAACTATAGTTATTTTAAAATATTTGTATATTTAATGTAAACGGCGATGTTTGAAAACAAATGAGAAACGATAGGTGCGCTTCATCTGCTTCCCTTGTTTATCACTGCAAACTGATCATATTATTTATTGCCAAAGGGACGCAATATTGTAAGAATGCTCTCTAGTGGAGAAAAAATGAAACACATCAAACTGTATATTAATACATTTCTGATGTCGTATGATGTAAATATGACAATTATATTTTTCTGGATTATTACCTGGGGGAAAAAAAAATGCATTTAAGAAAGTGCAAACAGTGGTTTCTTTTTTTGGTGGTATAATCAATTGCTACAAATGTTTTTATATATGTGTTGACATTCATGCACTATATGTACAATATGGTAGCCGTATTTCTCACAGGCTCAGTCACTGCAAAATAATGGCCAGACCTGAATATTAAAAAGGAGGAGCTTTCTTTAATATGGTAATTATAACACTGAAAAATATTTCGTGAAACAAGACTCTGATTGGTTGTAAAACAGAAATCATTGAAACGTGATTGGTCATTGACTCCCATTTGGGGCATGAGTTAAATAGTCACTGTAAATTATTTAAAAAATCTTTACAGATAAACTCAATCTGGAGCCGCTAGATATTGCACTTACCTAAATTCTTACTAATGTATATCCAGGGCGAGAAAAATAAAACACCGAAATTCGCAGAGCAGTGTGTCCTTAAAATGACAATATGACACAAATGCAAATTTAGGAAGAAAATTAATGTAACATACTGTTATAGAGTGCCGTGAGGTAGTTTTCACGTAATAAAATAACACAAATGATGGCGAAAAAACTCCATAATAATTTAATTAGGCCTGTATAAACTACCATGACAAGAGGGGCAGAGGCTAATTGGGATTTCCGGATCTCTGATCTGGTCAAAAACCCTGATGCAACCTCTGAGGTGAATTTCGGTGAAGTCCGGAGGGTCTAACTTTAGCAATCCACTCACCTCGCCTCCAAGTCGTGACCCCCGAGACCTTCTTAAAATCATTTAAAATTTTAAGATGCAAAGGTAAGAGTGGGGTGTGGAAAGAAACGGGACGCTACCGCACCTATATGTCCCTAGTAAAGCTGCAAACATGGCATGATGAGTCTTTACAATATGAAAATAAATGGTTTGTATACTGATACAAAAGAAAGGCTGAGTTAAGGACAAAGTGGAGAATGTTGAGTTTTGCAGTGAAAGACCTGCTCTTGGACAGAACACTATGTATGTATCAGTGACATTTCACAAACAAATTGCGGCGACTATTTAACTCATGCCACAAATGCTAGTCAATGACCAATCACGTTTCAATGAATGTTGCTTTACAACCAATGACAGTCGCTCTTTATCGATTTCTCTTTATCAGGTCCTGCTTTTATGATAAAGAAAGTTCTTCCTTTTTAATGTTCTGAACAGGTCAAAGCATTATTTTTCTCCAACAAATACATTGAATATAGCAAATAATGAAAAGATTCCTTGATTTTACTGAGTTATTTACTAAAAAAATAAATGAATAACCCGTAATGTTGATTATGATATATAGTTTGATGGGTTTCATTATTTCTCCACTTGGGTGCCCTCTTGCAATATTGCGATCTTATTTGGCAATAAATAATATGATCAAGCAGCAGTGAATGAACATAACCTCACATTTCTGATTTGTTTTCAAACATCGCCGTTTACATTAAATATATAAATATTTTAAAATAACTATATTTAAATAATGATTTGTGAGTAAACAGCTTAATTTTATTCGTTAAATAATCCTAACAAATGCCACTCTTGATTTCCAAATTTTCTACATAAATTGGAAATCACTCGTGGCATTACTTATGATAATTAATTTTGGTTTACAATTTATCTACCATACAATTATTGTCAGCCTCTTACACTTTCACTTGCCACCAGTCTCTTACGATCACAGTCCACTGTATCGCTGTCGCATCACAGCTGACTTACTTCCGACCTGATAACAGTTTATATAGGTCGGGAAGGAAATTTATCAGCTCCAATTGAGACTTTTCTCGTATGGAAGTTTCTGACATCAAACCTTCCTGGCAGGGAGGGTAGAAGCTTAGAGACACCTCCGGAATGGAAGTCCACAGATCGTTCCGCCCGGGTCTTCCGACTCGCAAGTCAGTGATTCAAATATATTTCTACCAATCCGAGACCACTATTCTCGCCTTCACCCGAGAAATTCAAACGCTACTATTGCGATGCGTCATTATACAGCACATACCAATAGGAACTGGATAAATCGTAAGGACGAAAGTAATATAAAATAGCCACTCACTTAGATTGCTGGATTATTTCTTCCATTTCTTCATTTGAAACACAGTCAAATCTTGTGCCTACCATTTTGTATATTCAAACCTGGCGACTTTGTTGGAGAATCAGTCCCTGCAAAATAATGCTATGTCATGTACAGAATATTAAAAAAGGGGAGATTTTTTATCACAAAAGCAGGAGGTGATTAAGATAATTCGGCGAAACACGACTGCTATTGGTTGTAAAACAAAATTCATTGAAACGTGAGTGGTCATTAAATCTCATTTGGAGGCATGAGTTAAATAGTTAACAATATTTATTGTAATGGGTTGAGAAAAATATTAAATATGTAGGAAATGTGTGTCAATAGAAATATCGTTTAACGGTGTTTACCCATGCATTAAATTTAATTTTTCATACCACGTTACTTACTAACTTACTTACTCACTGGCACTATCGAACCCGTAGGTTCATGGCCGCACGGACATAAGCTCTCCATACATCCCTATCCTGAGCTAATGCTTTCCAATCATTCCCTGTATAATCTACTTCCCTCAAATCATAGTTAATGTTGTTCTCCCACCTCATTCTTGGTCTACCAACTGGGGCGTTTTCCTTCTGGCTTTCCTACAAGAAGTTTCCATGCACGTCTTTCATTCCCCATACGCGCAACATGTCCTGCCCATCGCAGTCTACGGGACTTAACTGTTCTTATTATATCTGGCTTCCTATAAAGACCATGTAGTTCATTGTTATGTAGTCTTCTCCATTCACCTGTCTGTTCATCTCTCTTTGATCCAAAAATTTTCCTAAGAACTTTATTCTCAAATACTCGTAATCTCCTTTCCTCCCTTAAAGTAAGAGTCCATGTTTCGCATCCATATAATATAACTGGTAGAATAATAGTTTTATATATTTTCAGCTTAACGTTTTTTGAAAGCAGTTGGGACAACAAAAGTCTCTGCAATGCATAATAGCACGCATTTCCAGAATTGAGCCTATGTTTAATTTCTTTGTGCATCTCATTCCTATTTGTGATTATTGTTCCTAGGTATTTAAATTCAGCCAATTCCTCAAAATTTCCCTCATTTGTCATTAGCTGTCCATTTCCATTATATAATGTATTTCTACGTGTGACCATATATTTAGTTTTACTAATATTTACTTCCAGTCCTAATTTCTTAATGTTATCAATAGTGTGTGCGTGTTGGCCTTTAGTATCTCCTCGCTATCGGCCAGTAGTACTACATCATCAGCATAAACTAACAGCTTATTAATACCATTGAGTTGTAAGCCTTCATCATTCTCTAAAGATTTAATGGCATGCTCTAGTACAAAATTAAATAGTAGAGGAGATAGTGCATCTCCTTGCTTCAACCCATTCTGGATTTCAAAAGTGTCTGAAAACTGTTTGCCTACACGCACCATACTCGTTGAGCCATTTAGACACATTCGTATAAGTCTAACTAACTTTTTAGGAATTCCGAACTCCAGCAGGATACTATATAACTTTATATATATAACATACCACGTTATTGTATTGATTCGTCTAAGCCTACAAATATGATGATTATGAGGAACGTAATATATTTCTGTTAATTAATTTTATAAATTATACTTTTATTCATAAAATGCAGATTAATTTAGTAATGTCGCGTGGTTAATTCTCAGTATAGAGACTATTACAGCAATTACAAGTGCTAGTATGACTTACGTATTTATATTAAATTTTTGTAGCGAAATTGTTTCTATAAATCACTTCTAGTTTTGTATTCAATACAAGTAAATTTGAAATGACAAATTTAAACGAATATTGGCTCAACTGCATTTCTACTTATGCTTGATTTTTCAGTTTTTATTGTAAACTATAGCTCTTCTTCTGTATTTACTAAGGGTATTTAATATTTTAAACTTTTTCAAAAAAAAATTTATAACATTATTAGACAATTTTCAAGTATTTATTTAAATACGCAAATCACAATACTATGACACTGTTAGACAATATTGTGATGCTAACTTATTTTCTCCACAGAGTATATTACTTAGTCTATGATTTTCCTATCGCTGTTTTGGGTTTTCGCTAGTTGGATCAGCGTTAGGGAGTGATAAGTAAGTGTACACCCATTTTTAATAAACGTTTGGTAATTTTAATATTATTAACATATTTTTGGTCGATCTGACTAATTTCTTATACTTACTAATATTGTTGTTACTGGAAGTAAGTCAACATTCCCACATCTAACCTGGTTGCTATGCAAACAAAAAGAAATCACAATGCTGATATGGACTGAAAAAGCACACGTGCGGTAAGTAAAATAATAGTAGCAATATTTATTTTGATACATTGAATTTGATAGTACAATTATTACAATTATTGAATGCTATTGGACGAACATTGTCCATTTTCTTCAAGTTCAATGTTGTCATATTTGTTTCTCCGCTAGTAGACGGCCCTACTTCAATCTCGCTTCCACAATGTAAAATCTTACCTGCTGTATTAATCTTATTTTGAAGAGAATTTTCTACATAACCTTCTGCCACTTGTGAAGATGTCCACCCACCATATCGTTTTAGAGACAAAAATATCGGCACCTGCATCTCTGCGTACAAATTAGCAGATGTTCTCAACGCATGGCCCGTGAAAGAACTAACATTTTCTAGTTTTAGATAATATGCAATTTTTGAAGGAACTCCACCCATAGTATTAATTCCTACAGGCTGACCAACGCACTTCCCATTGCGAAATGTGAAAAAAATCGTCTGTTATTTTGGCCTCAAAGCAAACATATTTCCTTACAATTCCTAAAAAATCAACTTCTGCATTAACCTTTTCAATAACTGTAAAACATCTACTAATGTTCGTCTTTCTATTTGCGATATTAATAATTATAACTGCACCCCTGTCCTCAACATCGTCAATCATCATTTTAACTAATTCTTCTCTCCGACAGGCCCCAGCAGTTCCAAAAATCATTAATACCTTCATCATTAAGAACACATCATCAGGAGCATCATTTAAAAACATTAATTTCTTCATCGGCCGCGGTGGACGAGTGGTTATGCTCCTTGTTTCTGGTCCCAAGAGTCGCGGGTTCAAACCCGGCCGGGGTCGATAGATTGTTTAGGACGGAAAAATCCAAGGAGCAAGTCCTCCGGGAGGGACTTTAAGCCGTGGGTCCCGAGTCTGAAGATTTTCAGGCTCGTAAAAAATCCTTAAGCCTGAATGAAAAGGCCTCTATGCAAAATTTACCGAATTTTCCCGTCCTAGTACTACCTTGGTTTCCTTAGATGTCAGTATGAGGCGGAACACTGACCACATACCACTCAAAATGGCATCTATACGAAAACAAGTGTAACTATATTAGTATGGTTCAAATTCTTCCCTGTAGGGGGAGAGTGCCTAAATCTCTGTAAAGGGAAAACATAGGCTTACAATACAAAAAAATAATAATTCCCTCCTAAAAACATTAGACTTTCTCGGTCGATGACCAACGTTCTTCTTTTTCAAGAAAGCAATTAATTTACAAAATGAGGAAATGTCAAAACCATCATTTAACTTTATATTAGCTTTGAGCATTGAGTACTCTGACCATAAACTTCCTGCAGACTTTAATTTCTCATTCCTCAGAACAAAATATGCCAACAAATTCTTCTCGTTAATCTGCACGCCTTTTTTATTCTACCGTTTCTTGAATGTTTTATATACTAACTCGTACCTTTCTTTAGACTTTTCCGTAATTAATGCAGAACATCCCACTCTCCAGGCTTCTTCAATTTCTCTATCGCCTACCATGACTCCTTCCATAATAAAATTATCAAACAGATTCTAATCACGGTACTACATATAAAAATGTCTCCACAGCCAACAATCCTTGCTTATAATAAAACAAATGAAAAGCTACATAGCAACGATCACCAAATGTTTCTTTCTCATAGAAGTAATTTACATTCAACTAATATTTCAATTCGTTAGCCACTATATTTAATAAAAATTAGTCACATCGACCAAAAAATAGTATGAAATACAAATGAGGTAAGCACGTAACAGATCTCGAAAATTGAAAAAAACGAGGCGCTTTTTCTCGATCAGTAACAAGTGATTACCTCACTTGTATCGCAATATATTATTTTAAACATAGCGATATGCTGCCATTAGCGTAAGATTTTTCAACTTTAGTACGATATCGATAGTAATCGAGGATGATAATCGATATGTGGCTCGATTGCGGGTTATCGTTGGCTCTATAAACTCCGGCGCATGTGCACTGTTGTTCTTTAGGACTTTGAAAATATTTCACGCAAGTTTAAGTGCAGTTTTTCCGAACTATTTAAAAATATTTACTTCACAATATCTAAGGCTTGTTTACAAAACTTTACTATATAATTATCACTTAATTATGAGCATTTCTTTATTTTATCGGAGTCACAAAAAAGACTACCGATTACTAGCCATGTTCTAAATAGACTAATTGGCTGAGGGTGTAGGAAGTACGACAAAATGGCTTAATCTTTACAGCCTTCAAAACATAGTAGTTTCAGCCAATAGCAAATTAGTTAGAAAGTATACTAATAAGAATTTAGCATTGACCAATTACAATAAAGGTTTCGGATCCTTATTCAAACTTGACGACAAGGAATATCCCCATCAAGTTGAATGCGCAAACATAGAAGAAAGGATACACAAAAGAATGAAAATAAGAAAGGATGCGCACGTAGAGACGATTTAAAATCTTCTAATAAAAATATAGTCTAATATTCCGAAAAGTAAAAGCGAAAAATTAAACTATGAGTATTGAATAATGCGTCTACAAATGTAGAATTAATTTATAATTCAAAGTATAGGTCTACATCACTTAACTCTCCCTGACTATAGCAAAACGAGAAGAAATGTATTACATAATATATTCAGGCAAGCTGTTTAGAAGGCAGTAAATACCTGGATTATGTGGTGTGTGGTAGGGAATCATGTACAGCAAAACAACTATACCGTGTACAACGCAAAGCTTTCAATCCGATAAACGAATACATCCTTCTCAAAGGACTTTTTTTTTTTTTTACTTTACAGAAATATTGAACTTCAGCACAACAAATCCAGGAGTGAACACAATATGACGGGAGTCCACAATGCAATGGTTTCCGATATTATTTACATTTGTGTAAATGTCAGTATTTTCAATAAATCTGTTCCGAAAATATTGAAGTAGTGCAACATACAAATCACTATTCTAACTAAAACTAAACTCCATGACGCGTTAGGCCTAGAAGGCGTTGACCTACCATCCGGCTGCTGGTCGCACATCCAAATGTATTGATCACAGAGGTAAATGACCATTCAGCCAGTGTAGGGGTGACTTGTAGTCAGATTATTGGGTCCCCCAGCCGTTATAGCTGGTTTTCTCAACCTGGAGCCGTTACTTATTGTAGCTACCCAAATGACTCACGATGCTGGGTGGACACCGGTCCCATACTGACTGCAATTCCATGAGAAAAGTTCTTCCTCCATGGAGATTCGAACCAGCGGAAGTCCCGTAGCTCTGCTCCAAGGCATCTATTATTGAACATGTGATTTTCCAAATTAAGCACTATCGATAATTGGTAATGTCTGCTAGAAAACATTTGAATCATTTCTATAAAAATAATTTAGCGCATATTTTACTCCATGTTTTGAGACTATTTAGTCCATATGTGAAGCCTTTGAAAAATAACGATGGCGCAACTCTTGATGATGGAAAGTTAGAGTTTTGAAGAGCGATTCACATCAGTACGTTGCTACATGTTCTGACTCGTTTGAGTATAAAGCGGACGGCGCAAGCCTCTCTTCATGCAACGCTCGTATCGTTCGCTTCAGTGGAGCAGTCGGTAAGATGCTCTTTTTCCGAAGAAGCGGGCCCATGTTCCATCCTGGTCAGGTATATATATATTTTATTTATTTTTATTTAATATCGTCGTTAATTTTCATAATGCCTACATATTAACAGGCTTCGTTATACTCGTATAAATAAATTTGTGTGTATATATATATATATATATATGATATGAAAAGAAAAAAGAATGCTTGAGTCGGGATTTGAACTCGAGTCTCTAAAGTACTTTAGAGACTCGAGTTCAAATCCCGATTCAAGCATTCTTTTTTCTTTTCATATCATATTTGCCTTCATTGCCAAATGTCAAAAATAAATTTATAATATATATATATATATATATATATATATATATATATATATATGGAAATATTCCCAGTCGGGACAGGCTCCTTGGTGAGATTTTAACCGGGGTTTTTTCTCACCTGTAAGATAAATATCAGGAATCTTAGGGCCCAACGGTCCCCGAAAAATCATCCGGCCATCATCATCATCCTTATCATTATCATCATCATTCTTCACCGGTGTGGAAAGCAACGGAAGCTACCACACCTACAATTTCCTAGTAAAGCTGCAAGCATAGCATGAAAATGCTATGATTGCAGTGAAAGGCCTGCCCTCGGGCAGAATTACTATGGAATGGAATATATGGAAATAAATATATTAAAGGAAACAGCTAATTACATATATATATATATATATATATATATAGAGAGAGAGAGAGAGAGAGAGAGAGAGAGAGAGAAAATGAATAATTATTGTAACGTCTCATTCTTTGTTTAAAAAATACATGGCATAATAAAATTATTTATTTCCATTACTAATACAAAATGCGTCTGATTAATTTAAATTATGTTAATATCTAATTTCATTATAAAAGTAAGTCCTCAAGTACTGCATCGCTCCATACAGGTAATTTCTAGGAGAGATGGCTGTGGTCTAATGGAGGGAGCTTTTGTTTCCCGTGCACGAGGTCGCGTGTTCGATCCTGCTGTCATGCTTTTTTTTTTCTCTCGTCCTTATTGCAATTAATTTTCTTTCTTTTGTCTAATTTCTTTTGCTTTGTTGTATTTTCAGTATTTGCCGCACTACTTATTTACACGACATTGTTTTCCATTGCACGACACACAACGAAATAGAACGGATTTAGTTTCTCAAATAGTTGTATACTCGTGAACCAAATAGCTGATATTTGATCATGCGAAGTGGCTTCGTTCTTTGACTTGAAAATTATATGTGCGCCATCAATTATTTCAAAGGCTGTATGTATACACATTTAACAATATTTTTTATTACATACTCGTACTAGCTACACTCGACATGCGCTTACTCGTACTAGCTATACTCGACATGCGCTTACTCGTACTAGCTATACTCGACATGCGCTTACTCGTACTAGCTATACTCGACATGCGCTTACTCGTACTAGCTATACTCGACATGCGCTTACTCGTACTAGCTATACTCGACATGCGCTTACTCGTACTAGCTATACTCGACATGCGCTTACTCGTACTAGCTATACTCGACATGCGCTTACTCGTACTAGCTATACTCGACATGCGCTTACTCGTACTAGCTATACTCGACATGCGCTTACTCGTACTAGCTATACTCGACATGCGCTTACTCGTACTAGCTACACTCGACATGCGCTTACTCGTACTAGCTATACTCGACATGCGCTTACTCGTACTAGCTACAATCGACATGCGCTTACTCGTACTAGCTATACTCGACATGCGCTTACTCGTACTAGCTATACTCGACATGCGCTTACTCGTACTAGCTATACTCGACATGCGCTTACTCGTACTAGCTATACTCGACATGCGCTTACTCGTACTAGCTATACTCGACATGCGCTTACTCGTACTAGCTATACTCGACATGCGCTTACTCGTACTAGCTATACTCGACATGCGCTTACTCGTACTAGCTATACTCGACATGCGCTTACTCGTACTAGCTACAATCGACATGCGCTTACTCGTACTAGCTATACTCGACATGCGCTTACTCGTACTAGCTACACTCGACATGCGCTTACTCGTACTAGCTATACTCGACATGCGCTTACTCGTACTAGCTATACTCGACATGCGCTTACTCGTACTAGCTATACTCGACATGCGCTTACTCGTACTAGCTATACTCGACATGCGCTGCTACCTCTAAATAAATGAAATGTGTTTTTATGTTTAGTTGAATAAGTAAAAAGAAAAATTAATATAACTTTATATCGTAATTATTTTTGTTACCCTGTGCTGATTACACTGGACAACACTGAAATTTACACCTGACAAAAATTATATGTTCCTAACGTAGTTTTATGGCCTTATTTCGAAACTGAAATCCCTTTTCCGTTATCACCTACGGATTTGAAGTAATCGCCAATTTATGATTATAACAGCGGCACGACTGAGCACAAAGTATCGGACTATTGTATACATAATCTATTGAACCCTTGTTCATGAAGAAGGAGATATGACAACACATTATTACTTTATTACTGAGAAACAAACAATTCCAGCCTATTGGGTGGTCTGTTTCAATTTATGATCCCTATAAAAGGCATGGATAATTGCATGGTGCAGCAAATTATACGTTTACACAATTTATTTTATTGCTGTCTCTTAATCTGCCCACTAGTATTGTTGAAGCAGAGTGCAAAAGCAATAATTTACAAATATATTTTATCTTCTAAGGGATCTCATTTTAGCAAAAGTCAGTCGGAACTATTTAGGTCACGATTACAGAACTGTTATTTATTTGAGCCCAATGTCAAATTAACTTATAGGAAACGTGAACACTCTTTGAATCAACTTGTCTATTGTAATCATGTTTATGGACTAATGGAACAATTGAGCGGTAAAAATGTCAATCCACAAGAATGGCACCTTTTCATAGATTCTTTTAAGTTAAGTTTAAAGGCCGTGTTGTTACATAATTGTAATGTTTACCATTCTGTGTATGTACCTATTGCTCATACTATTCATATGAAAGAAACGTACGAGAATATGAATTTGCTTTTAAAAACTGTTAATTACATAAAATATGAATGGAAAATATGTGGGGATCTCAAAGTCATAGGGATTCACCTTGGAATGCAGAGTGGTTTCACCAAGTTTTTTTTTTTATGCAAGTGGGATAGTCGAGCTAAACAAATAAAATCATGAAGTAAGAGAGTGGCCTCTAAGGAATGATTTGCCACCAGGAGAGAAGAGTATTAAACACCAACCATTAGTTAAGAAAGAAAACATATTGCTGACACCCCTTCATATTAAGCTAGGCTTAATGAAAAAAAGTGTTATGGCTCTAAACAAAAATGGTAAGTTTTCTGTATTTGAAAGAAAAAATTCCAAGAATTATTGAAGGTAAATTGAAGGAAGATACCATTTGTGCGGTTTGAGACCACGCTCTCAGCTACCATTTGTGCGGGTTGCAACCTCGCTGCCTGCTACCTTCAGGTGCAGAGTAGATCGTCTTTTTGTTTCCGTTGCTTCTACTAGCGTAGATTTCATTACATCCAAGGTTATTAATCACAAAGCTTTGCCCCGGACCCATAGGAGGCAAAGATTGATTCATCTTTCTTTCCTAAGCACATAAGCATGAATCAATAATAGTTCTCAAAACACCAGAGTAACTTAAAATGAATGTTTTCATTACTTACTCTTACTTACTCACTGGCACTATCGAACCCGTAGGTTCATGGCCGCACGGACATAAGCTCTCCATACATCCCTATCCTGAGCTAATGCTTTCCAATCATTCCCTGTATAATCTACTTCCCTCAAATCATAGTTAATGTTATTCTCCCACCTCATTCTTGGTCTACCAACTGGGCGTTTTACCTCTGGCTTTCCTATAAGAAGCTTCCATGCAAGTCTTTGGCATGGGTTCCCTGAAGTAGTCCCCGCCCGGAGACCGAATGGGGGACTATTTGACCTCCGGAAAATTTTACCCCAGTTGAACCCATGTCCGCATTTCTTGACGGTTCTATTTTTACGGTGAAAGATCGTCACTCTTTCGAACAAGGTACTTTTTTCGTCTGGCTTATCACATTCGACCAGTCCGGCATGGGTAACCCTATCGGCAGCAATACTACCGCCGGCATAGCTCTTAGGATCATTTAAGCACGCAAGCCACTCCACCACGACAAGGTAAAGATACCATGGTTCATTATAATTATTAATCAGGAAAGCTAAACAGATAAATAAAGGGAGCTAGAATGATCTATTATTGGCCCACAAATTCATGAAGTGGTCCAAGACAAGAAGTCTGATGATGTGCTAGAGGACAGTAAGAAAGCAACATGGGTGGGATTCAAGACAGTATGTGCTAATTTTCTGGAAAATGTAAGGGCCGAAAACTACTAAGAATTTATTGAGAACATGCTAAAGACATATAAAAACTTGTGGTGTAATATATGCAATTGAAAATACATTTCCTACATTCCCACCTGGACTTTTTTCCTTCCAACCTGGGGGCCGTCAGCGATGAACACGGAGAACGTTTTCATCAAAACATATCTGTCATGGAAAGAAGATACACAGGACAATGGTCACCCAGCATGTTAGATGACTATTGTTGGCAGCTAATTATGGATGTGCCTGACGTTGTCTATAAACAAAAATGTTCTAGAAAATATATTTTGAATGTGACTAAAATCAAACTTTTTTTTTATATTTCTACACTTTTTTGCATGATTAATCAGAAAATGTGTGATTAAGACTTCTATACATTTCCCACTTAATAACCCTTGCATTTACAAAAATAACATAAGGAATTACCAGAATATTGAAATTAGATTTGTTCAGTCATTTTCTTTTTGGATTTGTATGGAAATTTTCAATCACGTTTTCTGCAAAAATGGTACCTGATAGAAAATTTTGGATTGCAGATCTGAATTCAGCATAGGTTGGATATATATAATTGCATATTTTCATTCGAGTGCAAAAAATAGTTTGAAATTTGTTGTCCAGTGTTATCTAGCATTGCCCGGAAATCTACTTATCCCTATCATCTTGACATCAATGAGCTGAGAGACAAAAATGGTTAATGTGATTTATCCGTAAAAATAGACATATGCTATCGCGGACACTTTTTTACATTTTTTTAGATATTCAATTCTATGTACATTAATTTCGCATTTTTGTTATGGTTTAGGCAGCGTAAGCCATTTAGACGTCCAAAAACGACTTCTTTAGTGTATCGATACCCTTTTATTTTTTATTATTTTTTTAGCATAGCCCATTTTTGATCCATAGCCTCTCCTTTATAAGGAGTTACTAGAACACGTTTTTTTTTAGTTATCTTATTTGCTCGAAGATGTCATATAGGCCTCCGTTAATTATCCCAGAAATACGTGAATACATTATCCCAGATAAGTTTTCTAAATGATGGTGAATCTCCCATTCAAATCGGTAAAAGTAGTTTTTTAGTCCATAAAGGACAGACAGACAAACTCACTATTTTTACACGCTTTATATTATCTTGACCTGTATCTATCATCTATGTAACGGAATCTTTCAACGCGATTTTCACCCACTTAAAATCATCGGATCGACTTGAAACTTTGTATACTTGTAGAGGACTCGTGACAATACAATAATTTCATATTTATTTTCTAAAATCCTGGCCATAATCATCAGAAAATAAAAAAAAGTTGTTTTGTATCAATGTAACGGAATCTTTCAACGCGATTTTCACCCACTTAGAAACATTGGATCGACTTGAAACTTTGTATACTTGTAGAGGACCCGTGACAATACAATCATTTCATATTTATTTTCTAAAATCCTGGCCATAATCATCAGAAAAATCAAAAAAAGTGTTTCTGTATCAATGTAACGGAATCTTTCAACGCGATTTTCACCCACTTAGAAATATTGGATCGACTTGAAACTTTGTATACGTGTAGAGGACCTGTGACAATACAATAATTTCATATTTTGTTTCTAAAATCCTGGCCAGAATCATCCGAAAATCAAAAAAATGAAAACTGGTATAATAGGTTGCGGACTTGTCGAGTTTTTAGTCAATCGTTGTAAGAGCTCAGTTGGTAGAGAAGTGAACTCTTAGTGGTATATAATTTCAGTAATCCATACGTCGCTGGTTCAAATCCAGCTGGGTAGGTTTCTTTTATAGAAGAGTATTACTTTTAGCTCATACTACAATAGTATCGAATTTAAAGATA
>JASPKZ010010653.1:1425000-1437500 GCA_030220185.1 Diploptera punctata | reverse complement strand
ATTTAGGTTTTCTCGGTAAAATACAGAAATAAATCAAATTGTGGGACGAAGAAAATGAAAACAGCCACTTGCGGACTATGAGCCGCCAGTTTGACGTACCTGATCTGCAGTGATTATTTTTGCAGAATAACTACATTCGTCTGATATAAATAAGGTATTACCTAGGAACAATAATTACAAACAGGAATGAAGTGCATAAATAAATTAAACACAGACTCCATTCTGAAAATGCATGCTATTATGTGTTATAGGGATTCTTGACATCTGAACTTCTCTCAAAAAACGTTAAACTGAAAATATATAAACTCTTATTCTTCCAGTTATATGGATGACAAACATGGACTCTTACTTTAACGGAGGAGAAATGATTACTAGTATTTGAGAATAGATTTCTTAAGAACATTTTAGGATCAAAGAGAGATGAATAGTCAGACGAATTGATAAGACATAACAGTGAACTACATGATCTTTATGGAAAACCAGATGTAAGAGAGTTAAATATCAGACTGCGATGGACGCGACATGTGGCAAGGATTGGAATGAAAGAGGGGCATGGAAATTCCTCGTAAAAAATCAGAGAAGAAGTTCCCAGTTGACAGGCCATGAATGAGGTGGCATAATAATATTAACCATGATACTATGATGGAGGAGGTTTATTCAGGGAATGACAAGAAAACATTAACTCAGGATAGGGATATATGGAAAGATAGTGACCGCGCTATGGGCCGATAGTGCCAATGAGTTAGTTAGTTACATTAAGGTTGCAATACGTATATGTGAATTTGGCCTATTAATTACACTGTATGACCGTTAGTCGTCATATAAAAATACTCTAATTAAAATCTGTAAAAGCTAACAATTCAAAGTTGAAGAACAAAATATACTAATGATTGAAGAGAACAGATGGCATTAAAAAAGAAGTTTGGAGGCAACACCTTGTAGCAATAGCAGCTGTAGCAGGAGCAGATGAGCAGTAATAGTAATAATAGTAGTACTAGTTGTAGTACCAGCAGTAGTTGTAGTAGTTGTAGTAGGCCTAGTAGTAAAATAGTTAAATTCAAAATGTAGCTATCCTATAAGATACATCAATTGGTTTTATCCATTTAATAATCCTAATAAAAACAGATGGAAACTAACGAGAAGAGATTACTTTTTATTTTAATTTCACAATTTACCTAATAAAAGTTACGCGCCATTTCGTTTTCACTGCGGTCCGCCATATTTGATACGAGAAATAAATGTTTTACCAATTTAAGGGTTAATAATATATATATATATATATATATATATATATAATGTCCCACTTTTTTGTCCTTTTGGACATTTCTGGTGTTCTCTCCTGGCACTGGCGTAATTGTAACCCACTTCTCAGATTGGGGTGCCTGGAAGGCGGAGTTAAGTTGCCCCGATGATATGATGGGTGATGATGATAGTGGTGCGCCAGGAGAGTCCCTAATCCTAAGCTTTATCTAAGATGAATAGGAATGATGATGATTGCGATGGCCATGCATGTGCGGGGATAGTTAGAGCCTTAAAATTCCCTGATATTTGTCTTATAGGTGAGGAAAACCCCTGATAAAAACCTCACTCTGGAACCTGTCACGACCGGGGATCGAACCCGGTCCCGCTACGTGACAAGGCAGCACGCTACCTCGAGACCACAGCGGTGGACTATAAATATATGATATAGCTCAACATTATTTTGTCGTGTTTTAATATATTGTACTCTAGTAAAAATAAATAATAGTTAAAAAAACTAAAACAACACGCTTAATTAGAAAACCGAACTAAAAATGAAAAGTAATTTTAATTTCCAACACGCTTGGGATAAAATTAAAGTGGTCAACAAAAAAAATCATCTCTAACACATATAGAATAAAACTAGAGTTATCAACAAAAAGAAAATAATTTTACCATCAAAAGCGTGGGGTGCTCTGTATAAATTAATATATTTGATAATAAACAGATATTGGTAAAATTAAAATCTCTAAGAAGAAAATGTAAAAATCATAAAAAAACATCTATTTGTGTTAGAGATTATTTTTCTGTTGACCACTTTAATTTTATCCCAAGCGTCTTTGAAATTAAAATTATTTTTCATTTTTTAGTTCTGTTTTCTAATAAAGCTCGTTGTTTTAGTTTTTTAAACTATTATTTATTTTTTATTTTTAATATTGTACAGAATAAGATAAAAATGTATCATTAAATTCGATACTATTGTAGTATGAGCTAAAAGTAATAGCTTCTAAAAAAGAAATCCTGCCAGCCGGATTTGAACCAGCAACCTATGGATTACTGAAATTATATACCACTACAGTTCACAGTTATACCAACTGAGTTCTTACAACGATTGACTAAAAATTCGACAAGTCCGCAACCTATTATCCAGTTTCCATTTTTTTTATTTTCTGATGATTCTGGCCGGGATTTTAGAAAAACAATATGAAATTATTGTATTGTCACGAGTCCTTTACAAGTATACAAAGTTTCAAATCGACCCAATGTTTCTAAGTGGGTGAAAATCGTGTTCAAAGATTCCGTTACATAGATACAAAGACACTTTTTTTCTGACGATTCTGGCCAGGATTTTAGAAACAAATATGAAAATATTGTATTGACACGGGTCCTTTATAAGTATACAAAGTTTCAAGTCGATCCTTATTTCGAATTGGGTGAAAATCGTGTACAAAGATTCCGTTACGTTGATACAAAGACACTTTTTTCTGATGATTCTGGCCAGGAGTTTAGAAACAAAATATGAAACTATCGTATTGTCACGGGTCCTTTACAAGTAAACAAAGTTTAAAGTCGATCCAATGATTTTAAGTGGGTGAAAATCGCGTTGAAAAATTCCGTTACATAGATAGATAGATACAGGTCAAAATTATTGTTTTGTCATGGGTCCTTTAGAAGTATACAAAGTTTCAAGTCGATCCAATGTTTCTAAGTGGATGAAAATCGTGTTCAGAGATTCCGTTACATAAATACAAAGACACTTTCTTTGATTTTCTGATGATTCTGGCCAGGATTTTAGAAAATAAATATGAAAGTATTGTATTGTCACGGGTCCTTTACAAATATAGAAAGTTTCAAGTCAATCCAATGTTTCTAAGTGGGTGAAAATTGTATTCAAAGATTCCGCGACATAGATACAAAGACACTTTTTTGATTTTATGATGATTCTGGCCAGGATTTTAGAAAATAAACATGAAATTTGTGTATTGCCACGGGTCGTTTACGAGTGTACAAAGTTTCAAATCGATCCAATGATTTTAAGTGGGTGAAAATCGCGTTGAAAGATTCCGTCACATAGATAGATAGATAGATGGATAGATGGATAGATGGATAGATGGATAGATGGATAGATGGATAGATGGATAGATGGATAGATGGATAGATGGGTAGATGGGTAGATGGGTAGATGGGTAGATGGGTAGATGGGTAGATGGGTAGATGGGTAGATGGGTAGATGGGTAGATGGGTAGATGGGTAGATGGGTAGATGGGTAGATGGGTAGATGGGTAGATGGGTAGATGGGTAGATGGATAGATGGATAGATGGATAGATGGATAGATGGATAGATGGATAGATGGATAGATGGATAGATGGATAGATGGATAGATGGATAGATGGATAGATGGATAGATGGATAGATGGATAGATGGATAGATGGATAGATGGATAGATGGATAGATGGATAGATGGATAGATGGATAGATGGATAGATGGATAGATGGATAGATGGACAGATGGACAGATGGACAGATGGATAGATGGATAGATGGATAGATAGATAGATAGATAGATAGATAGATAGATAGATAGATAGATAGATAGATAGATAGATAGATAGATAGATAGATAGATAGATAGATAGATAGATAGATAGATAGATAGATAGATAGATAGAGGTCAAGCTAATATAAAATAAAACGTGTAAACAGTGTACCCATCTGCATGAATGTAATCTGTCTCTTCGAACATCTTGCAATTGATAGCCTATAGTGTGTTTTAACTTTTTTTCAGAAATTTATATCATCCTAATCCTTCCATTCTAAAAAAAAAAAGAAAAAAATAGTATAAAAGTGTAAATTAATTATACAGCCCACATTTAACTACGTATAGAGGGGTATTATATAAGCATTTTTATGATTCAATTTGTAAAATGATTGGCACGCCACTGATTATTTCAGATTAAAATGGAAATAATATGATACAGAGACTGTAACTTGCAACAAGTATGCCACTTTAATTCAGTGGTTATAGCAGTCTTACTACCGACGCAAATGTAAGATTGATGCAGCACGTTCGAAACTACCTACAGTATGTGTACACTTTTTTTTCCTTTCTTCCTATATTATGTACTGTAAATTAATTACGTACGTAGATTTACTTCTGGTTTAATTGTTTATTCATTATTTTTCAGATAGGTATTATAATGTACAAAGTTACAAAACTATCTACGTACGTAATGTACAGACAATTGTTTTAAAAGTTGTAATAATACACATATTGTAGAGTATAATAGGTTTCGCAAATAAAATGTGTAGTTGTACTGTACAGTACTTAGGTACTTAGATAATGATAGTGCAGTGATCACAAGAGTAATAACATGAAGAGATACAGTGTATGTACACATGACATACATAATGTTATTAGGAAATAAAAAAGCAATACATTTGATTAAACCAGAAAAAAAGTAAAGCACTTGCAGACTCATTAAAGAAATTGTTTAAATTGGCCACCTCCATTTTCACAACACTGCCAACATCGGCAACTAAAGGATTCTCGTAACTCGTTCTAGATACCAGGTGTCTCGCGGATTTTAACACATGCTGCGATTATGTGTGCAACTAACAGTTCATCTGTATCAACAAGGGTCGCATACACCAATGTTTTCACGTGTCGCCACAAAATAATGAAGTGGACAGAAATTTGGAGAGCGAGGTAGCCACACTACAGATGAACTACCTCTTCATATATCCAACGGTCAGGATACACTTCATCCAAAATAATTTCGCACATTCCGGCAGAAATGGGGAGCAACCTGATGTGAAGAGGAACTTCTTCTAGCAATCTGGGTAGGACGTGCTCTAAAAATGTCTTATAAATTACACAATTTAATCTCTATGGAAGCAGGTAGGGGCCAATGATGTGATCAGAAATTACGCCTACCCATATGTTCACCGAAAATCTCTGCTGGTGACCCCTCTCGAAGATGACATGAGGATTTTCATAATCCCACACATTACTGTTCTGTCAGTACAGAAGCACTCTATCCGTATTAAATATTGCCTCATCAATGAATAACACCGAACAAAAGAAGTGCGGTGGCTGCATTAAAGCCCAATGACAAAATTGTACCCGTTGAGCGAAGTTCACTGACTGTAAGGCTTGTACTTTTAGCAGATGAAAGGGATAGAGCTGGTCTTCATGCAGGGCTTCCCATACACTTTGATGGTTCGTGTCCATTACACGTGGAACAGCACGAGTACTATTAGAAAGATCATCCTCCACCCTTTGAAGAACATTTTCTTGGAAGTTTGGAGTGCGGCGCGTAATTCTTTCACCGGCGTCTACTCTGTTTACCTTCAACGTTCAATGCTCCCGCAAACGCCTATCAACAGACTCTAAGGTTGTTCGGTGAGGATGGCGTCTATTCGTATACCGCTCCGCATACATGGCAGCAGCCCTTGCACCATTACCTTATGCTGCACCATAAATCAGATGCATTTCGGCATATTCAGCATAAGATATATATATATAGAATTGGTACCTGGCAGGTCAGGCGTCCTCAACTAAACTATTAAAATGCAGAAGATGAAATATTGTTTTTGAAAGGCCTCCGTATTGGAACTACATAATGCAGTTTAATAATTTAGTTGAGGACGACTGACCTACTAGGTACCATATTTATATTTAATATCTTATTATATAACCTCAACAGTTCTTTAATATGAATTTTAAGTGTACTGAAAGTTCAGCATAACTGTGAAGATGTTCCATGATGCTTTCATGTAATGCGACTGATACTGAAGAAACTTCTAATCAGATGTTAATGTAATAACCAATATTAGGGGATAGGTATTTTGCGTATGCCTATACTGAACAAATTTTAGTGTCAAATATATCACAGTACACATGCAGGGAAAGAAGAAGAAAAAAAGAGGAAAAAGGGGGGGAAAAAAGTGGCCTGCCGTTGTTTGAACCATCAGTGTTCGAACTCAAATCCATCGCTTTGACCATTCAGCCAAACGTTAATTACACACATTCTACGTGTTCCACTCTGAGCTAAGGCTCTCATTGTAAAACGATGCTAATTTTAACCAGTGCAGTGGCGTGCAATCATCTACTAAGTTCAAAATTTTAAGGAATTTGATAACCTAATATTTCAATAAACATTTATTGATGAATTATTAGCAATCAGAATCTCGGAAGTTTTACTAAAATCTGTAGTTATTCTAGTATAATCTTCTCTATTACTTTACTCTATTATTAATTTATCTGTATTAATTGTCGATTACTCTGATTCCCTATAACTAGCCCATTTTCGCTCGTGGACCATTGGTTCCCAATCTCAAATTACTTGTATAATACCCCTCTGTAAGCAGTTAAATTTGTGCGGTATAATTAATTTACACCCTGTATATATATATATATATAACTTATATATATATATATATATATATATATATATATTACGTGAATTCAGATAACTGGTGATTTTACATAGTGTAAGTGTAGTTATTTCAGTAGAAATTGGAAGTATGTAAATATTTCCAGTTGAAAGTACGTTTTACAAAACTGGAGATTAAAAGTTGAATTAATAGCCCATGAGGGAATGGTATATCGGTTCGAAATAAAACATTCTACCGACCTAGTTTATTATTAACCAGACCTTTTATACAAATATAGCATCTTGCCATCGACTCAGAGAGAATTTAAAATTAGCGTTCTAAAACAAGGGGATTTGTCCAAAGACACAGCAATTTCCCTAGATTTTACCAAGCGTGAAGCAAACTTTATCGCTTCGAAATAAGGTCATCTGCGAGTGAGTTGACTTAAGACCAGTAAATAATAAAGCAGATTTGTAAGGATTAAGTCAAATAATTAAATTAGGTTGTCGGAACTATTATCTTTTAAGATTCATATTAAAAGTATTTTTGCGCAATAGTGCGTTCTGTCGTACTTACAGCAATGGCGACCATGATTCAAAGTTCAATTTCCTTAATTTCGGGGTTTCCAACCTATAAATATCTAAATAACTGTACTGTTATATTACAAAATACCTACCTAGTGCGGGAAGTAAAACCACTGCTCTTAATGTATACTACGTACAATGTATATACAAGAATATATCCAAAAGATAGTGTTAATATACATTATACGAAACAAATGCATTTTAAATGAACTGAACTTTATTTGAAACAATATAAAACAAATTCGTACTTGCCGCCATTTTATTCCTGATTGGTGTCATGGCCTGCTGTAGTTTTAACTAAATTATTTTCGGTATTTACGGTATAAACATTGGCCAGAATGTTAACGTTAGTCAGTTGTTTATAATGATCGCAAATATTTTCAACAAAAATGTTATTATTGCACTAAAGTAAAGTGATTCCACTACGGGCCCGGAGGCCCTTGGGGTAGTAGGAGGTTAAGGCTCCCACTTTTTCTAGACAATCGGCACTTTATGTCAGCCGGGTTGTCAGCCCTGCGTGACGGCCGCCTTTACCCCCAGAACAATCGTCTGGTACTCATTTCCGTTAGAGGCTGAGTCGACCCCAGGGCCATAGTGCTGCCAGAAGGTTTTGGTCAGTTTAAAAATCCTGACCCCAACGGGACTTGAACCCTCGACCCTCCGGTTTGTAGCTCAGTGCCTTAACCACTACGCTACAGCGTGCCATTATTTATTATTTTAAAAATACCATCGTGCAAAAAAATAATGTACAGCCTTTGAAAAAAATTATGGCTCAACTCTTGATGATGGAAAGATAAGAGTTTTGAAGAGCGATTCACACCAGTACGTTGATACACATACTGACTCGTTTGAGTAAAAAGCTGGTGGTGTAAGTCTCTCCCCATGCAATATTTGTATCACTCGCTTCAGTGGAGTAGTCGGTAAGATCTTCTCTTCCGACCATGCGGGCCCACGTTCGATCCTGGCCAGGAATGTATATTTTTAAAATTACATTGTTAATGTTCATAATGCCTACATGTTACCCGTATATAAACATATTTGTGTATATATAGGGGAATACATTATTTAAAAGAAACAGCTCATATATATATATATATATATATATATATATATATATATATATATGTATACATATATATGTTATAATTAAATGTTTAACATTGAGCAATGCAAGCTCAGACAGGATTCGAACCCAGAACTCTGAGTCTGTACCTCAGCGTGTTATCTGTGTAGGTAGAGATACAGACTCAGAGTTTCGGGTTCGAATCCCGTCCAGGCATTTATTTTTCTTATCGTCTTCTTCTTCTTCCTTCCAAGTATTAGGCCAAGGCCTGTTACGATCCTATAGAAAATTTTCCCTCTTCGAGGAAATTCTCGTATAAGACTTGAAAGCATAATAATAGTCCCTTCGATTGGTTGCTGGCCAAAGGAAGGCAAGACCAGTGATGGGGCTGCCATTTTATAGCCTCTGGTCAGGCAATTCTGGAGAAAAAAAGAAAATAAAGGAAAGAAGAAATGGAAGAAAGGAAAGACTCCCTAGCCCTCGGATGCCCTAATAGCGTCGGGGTCGGAAAAAAGCAAGAGTTAACCAAGAGAGGTTAGATAGTAAAGTTAAAAGAGTGCAAAACACAAGTAAGTGGAAGAAATGTTTTGCTCAGCTTATCATACCATATATATGATATAATGAATACCGATTATAACATCTCATTACTTTGTTTACAAAACACAAGGCATGAAAAAATTATTTATTTCCACTACAAATACAAAACGCGTTTGATGAATTTAAATTATGTGAAGATAATATCTAATGTCATTATACAAGTAAGTCCTGGAGTATTGCATCGCTTCATGCAGGAAATTCCTAGCAGTGATGGTTGTGGTCTAGTGGAGGGAGCTTCTGTTTAACGTGTATAAGGTCGCGTGTTCGATCGCGCTCTCATGCTTTTTTTTCTGTCTCGTCCTTATTTCAATTAATTTTCTTTCTTTTGTTTCATTTGTTTTGCTTTGTTTTATTTCCAGTATTTACCGCACTACTTATTTACGCGAAATTGTTTTTTATTGCACGATACACAACGAAATAGAACGGATTTTGGTTTCTCAAATAATTGTATACTTGTGAACCAAATAGCTGGCCTCTGATCATGCGCAGTGGCTTCGTTCTGAGACTTGAAAATTATGTGTGCGCCATCAATTATTGCAAAGGCTGCTGCTGCTGCTGAGTGATGGCAATGACTTGCATCGCCCAGCGTGCTGTTCTGCGGCTAATTTAGACCCTTGACAGCCAAATTCCCTAGTGATTATCATTTTAGGGTTCACTCGCTAGTTCAATCCCATTTATAGCTTTTAGCATTTTATTAGTTAATCCTTGATGTTAATTAAATAGTTAGTTTAGAGATGAGGTGATACACAATCCCAGATAGGGCATCATAAAATCATGCCGCTGGACAAGCAGAGAGTCCGAAAGCCAGCGACATGATAGTGAGCCACGCTACCTGGGCAGTTTCACAACACTCATCTCATAGGTCTGGTACATCTTGAGGGAATATGTTTCGGTGAACAGCACGTTGCTGTAACGCTTGTCCTATATTGCGAACAATTGGATTGTCATGATTCTTTATGACACGATACATGTCTTTGACTTCTTCCTCAATTGTAGTCGCAATACAGGGCATCCGCGCTAGGTCGTGAAGCCTACTGATTCTTGTGCGTGGAGGAGCCGACAAGATTATTTTTAAGCATTTATTTTGAATGACTTGTAGTTTTCTTTTGTGATATGCGGCTAGAATGCTCCAGGCTTCACTTCCATACAGCAACATGCTGCGGATCACAGCTTTATACTATCTGTACAATATACAGGGGGGAAGCAATAGTATAATGTTAGCTTGATCCGAGTAGATAGATTATTCGACTTGATAAATGGATATAAAATTGCGATTGCAGCATTAGCTTGATGTTGTAGTTTCTGAATGTGAATTTTGAACGTAAGCCTGGAGTCCAAATGGACTCCAAGATACTTAACTGAAGTCTCTGGTCGAATTGGAGTTCCCAGAGTGAGCCGGATGGGAGTACATCTGTAGGTTCTTCTAAATAAGACAACTTGTGCCTTATTTGCATTTACTTGGATATTCCACAGATGTAGCCAGGTATGGATGCTGTTGAGGGCATTTTGGATGGTGTGGATACATTTAAGTATGCCACGGAGAGAGGCCTGATTATACAAACATGTATCATCAGCGAAGGAAGCTATATGGATATTAGGTAAGGAAGGAAAGTCAGACACATATAATGTATAGAGGATAGGTGAGAGGACTGCACCCTGTGGGACTCCAGCCCGCAGAGGCTTACAGTCAGAATTATACCCATTAACCGACACATAGAAGTGTCGGTTACTGAGGTATTTTGCAATAAGTTTAATTAAGTCAGCCGAAATGTTAAATTTGATTAATTTGTAGATAAGGTCATTTATCCAAGTCGTATCAAAAGCTTTCTCAATATCAAGGAATATTGCCAAAGTACATTTCTTGGCGTTGAAGCCCATGACAATCTTATCAATCAGTCGAGCTAGCTGGAGCGGATTACTATGTGATTTTCTAAAGCCAAATTGATGATTAGGTATAAGATTTTTTGTTGAAATTTCATGTTTTAGGCGTGCCAAAATAATTTTCTCCAATATTTTGCCCAGCACAGGCAGCAGACTGATTGGTCTGAGATTGTCTGGGACGGTAGGATCTTTCCCAGGCTTGGGGATAGCTATAACTTTGGCCTTCTTCCATACCTCAGGGAAGTAATGGAATCGGAAACAAAGTTTAACTATCTGGAGAAATAGGAGTAGGGCTTTTGGCGGTAAATATTTTACCGCCAGGTTTGGTATTGGGTCATGGCCGGGGGCTCTTTTGGTAGGGAGAGACTGGATAACGGCTTTCAATTCTGAAAGCCGTATGTCAGGAAGGTACCGTGGGATAGGACGCTCAAGAAACGTACTAACAGTATGGTGCACTTGATTGTCATGAGCTGGTGTTGTGAGCTCATGTTGTTTAAACCTGTCTGCAAGTTTTTCAGCTAGGAGTTGGGCCTTCTCCCTAGGGAGATAGGCCCAATTCCCATTATAATGAATTGCTGAAGGAGGAGCAGGAGCTCTACTCCTTCGTTTTAGGATATCCCAAGGTGGGGTTCTTTTCTCCGTATATTGTTGAAGGGACTTAGCCCAGTCAGCATTTCTAAAGGTTTGCAGACGGGTTTTCACCAGATCAGCATAATGATTCTATAACTGTTTGTGTTGGTGACTTCCGAAATCGCGGTACCATTTTAGGTACCGCCTTTTTAGAATTAAATAATTGTGAAGTGTGGGATCTGTGCTTTTTGTTTGTGTAGTGTTTTTGGTTCGTGTTGTTACTAGTCTTATGGCCGTTTTAATGTAGCCTGTAAATCAAGGACACTGTTTTCAAAGGCTGTACGTTTGTGAAATGTTTTACAGAATCTCGGAATCTGTAAAAACCACTTTCCAACCTCGCATTGTAATAGGCTATCAAACAACAGAAAACCTCCAAACATAAAGATAAAGTATAAACATAGTTGATAAATGTTGTAGTTTGGGTAATGCTGTAGTAGAGGAAGAAGGCTATAATGTAACTATATAATCGGGACGATATGTCAGTCGGGTTATTGACCTTGCATGGTGACCCTCATTACACTAGAACATACATCTGGTCCTCATTTTATTTAGAGTCTGAGTCGACCTCAGGGCCATGGTGCCGCAAAATATTTAGGAAAATTTAAAACTCTTAATGCTGTCGAGAATAGAACGCACTACCTTCCGAATTATAACGCATTGCCTTCGTATTGCTAAGGTGTGCCTTCGAATTGATAAAGGACTTCTAGTAAATTATAATAATTGACATCATATTTTGAATTATCTTACTTTATGATTATTATTGACACATAATATGTATGCCTTGTATGATCCATTAAAATATTCTAAATTCAAAAGAGTTTAAAAAAAATGCAGAAAGAGACTGAAATGTTTTTTTTTTTCAAATCGACTATAAAATATGTTAAATTCGAAATCAATACGTACTCAAATGTTAATTTATATTTTATTTCATTATCTGGTATAAGATAAACCGTAAAAAGTTTAATCTACAATTAGATATTAAGTCCTCCGGGAGGGACTTTAATCCGTGGGTCCCGAGTCTGAATATTTTCAGGCTCGTAAAAAAACAACATTGGTTGTTAGCATTTATTAAAGGCTTAATTTAACTTTCACTGGAAAGATTTTAAGTGAAATTAAACTAATAACCTT
>JASPKZ010010653.1:1250000-1420000 GCA_030220185.1 Diploptera punctata | reverse complement strand
ATTGAATGTTGTATACATAGAGGGCAATGGTTTTACTTCCCGTACGAGGTTTGTAATATGTAATATTACAGTATAGTTATTTTATTACAATATAATTTATGTTGGCAACGCCGAAATTTATGAAGTTGAACTTTCAATCATGGTCGTCATTGCTGTTAGTACGATAAAACGCACTATCGCGGAAAAAAAAATGTTATTTAAAAAGTGTAAAGTAACTTCTAAACTGCAGAACAGGATTTATATAAAATTCTGTACAACACAAATCATATGAAAGATAAAACAAATGCTAATTGTCTGAGGCTGACATTTTAAACATTACAGCGAACATCAAATAAGTTTTAGAAAAATTGAACATAAAAAACATTCCCTTCTCATTACAAGTTTCGATAATGTAATTTGTCTCTAATACATATTGTTTGTTAAAACGTTTGAGAATTTCGAAATTATACAAAACGTGAAATGTGCATTTTTATCAAAGATATACAATAGTTTATTTCATATAAGGCTAAATGTTATTTATTTATTTATTTATTTATTTATTTATTTATTTATTTATTTATTATTTTTATTTATTTATTTATTTATTTATTATTCATAAATAAGTTTACGTTGTAATAAAACATATTCCTGTGCCCAAAGCTTTATAAATTTTTATCTTATTTCTCCATTATTCTCTATCTTCACATTCCAATTCTCCCAGACCTCTCTCCCTCATACCTCTTCTATATCATCAATCCATTTAAATCTAGGTCGACCTCTCTTTCCTTTCCCAGGTGGAATCAATTCCAAAGATTTTCTGGGTAATCTTGTCTCTGGCATTCTACATATATGACCACAGCACTCAAGCTGTCTGTATCTCACAAAATCTAATATAGAATTAAGGACTTTCATTTGTTGTCTGATGATTATATTTCTGATTTTTTTTCCAATTTAGAATGTCTAGTTGAGCCGCCATAGCCTGTCCCAAGCCAGGTTGAAAAAAGGGTGAGGAGGAGCAGTAACACATCGTAAAAAAATTTGGTTCAGCTTGCCAGCTGATAGTACTTTGTGATGGCCCCTTTCCATGGTTACGGTGAAGACATAAACGGCAGATACAGCGGAACTGGCGAAAGAGGCAACCATACATGTACTGCCTTGTAGATTGACATTGGTTCGTTAGAGGCTAGATGAAGAATATCTCGAACAAAAATTACCTGGTCCTCCAGGTTGGGGGTTGATGCTTTAGGCCAGCTCCCTATTATTATTAAAACAAGTAATTTCTAAAAATTCCAGAGTATCAAAGCCGGAAGGATTTAATTATAAAAGGCTTAATCTAAGAAAAATGAATTCTGAAGACGTATATAGGCCTATTATTATTAGTTAGACTTATTCATGACAATGGAAGAAGAGAGAATACCAATGAAGATCCTTAATTGGAAAGCTAATGGAAGAAGTGGAAGAGGCAGGCCTAGAGAACGATGGATGGATGGAGTGAAGAGAAGTACGGAAGCTAGAGATTTGAGGGAATAAGATGCTTTATATAGGAACCTCTGGCGACAAATCGTTTTGGGTTGAAGGAGAAACACTGTATTGTGGAATACTCCTAAAAAAACTTATTCAAATGTTTTTATATGGTACAAATAGTAGGATGCAGGTAGGCAAACAGTTTTTAGATACTTTCAAATTCGCATTGGTTAAAGCAAGAAGATACGTTATTTCATCTGTTATTCAGTTTTGTGTTAGAGTATGCAATCAAAACTTTGGAAGATAAATAAGGCTTATAACTCAACTTACTAACAAGTTGTTGGTATATATTGATAGTGATGATCTAGTACTACGAGAGCACTAAAAGCCAACGCACACATTATATTAAATGATATTAAGAAATAGGGCTGGAAGTAAACATCAATAGAATTATAGTAATGGTGATATGTATAAATACATTATACAATGTAAATGGACAATTTAATGACAGATCAGGGAAATTTCGAGGGATTAGTTGAATTCAAATATATAGTATCGTAAATTACATACACGAATGAGGCGCGGAACAAAAAAAATACATTTAAGGTCAACTCTGGAAACGCATGCTATTACCCTAATACAGGGACTCTTGGTATCCCAACTTAAAAAAAAACATCAAACTAAAAACACGGTATATAAAACTGCTATTCTTCTAATTAATCCGATATAAAACATGATCTCTTACTTTAAGGAAGAAGAAAATAATGCAGTTTTCGAGAATAAAAGTTGTTAAGAAAAAATTAAACCAAAGGGAAACTAACAGGTAGATAAACATAGAAAAATGCATACAGTGAGCTACATGATCTTTTTGGAAACCATATGTAATAATAGGCCTAATAGTTATGACGCGTAGATTGGAATGAACAAGACATGTTGCACGTATTGGGAATGAAAGGGGATGACTGGGAAACAGCCCAGGATAAAGATTTGTGGTGAGTTTATATCCACGCGGTCATGAACCTCCGGTTGAGTAGTGCCAGTGAGTTAGTTATTATCAGTAAGAGGGAAAAAATAATATTACTACAAAATACATTTCTGCTATGATTTTCTTAGATACATTAAGTATAACTTGGATAAATACTAGCTGTGGTTATTTTGGTTCGACATCTGAATAATGTACACACAATAATAAAGCTTAAAATCTGAATGGTGCAAATAAAAAAAAAGAAATATTAAGTTTTACCTTTTATCAGAAATGACCTATTGTTATTCAATTAAATTAAACTTTCTGTCTATGAAAAGTTGTGCATTATGAAGTTAAACATTGTGTTTATAGAAGGAAACTTTTCAATTTTGGACAAAATCACTAATTTTGTACAAATACATAAAATTTAAATTTTATCTCATATATACTAATAAAACCTTATTTTCTTCTTTTGTCCAGATATTTTGTAAGTATATATATATATATATTCATTCATTTATTTGTCTATTTATTTAATATTTTTATTACTAAAAGTTTTACAGGCTCGAATAAAAAACCTTTGGCAAAACCAAAGCTTAGTTTATAATTTTATCAGCAGTCTACATGGTTCTGCTGCTGCGTACATCTTGAAAGACAGAAATGAAAAACGTACTAATAGAAGTGAAAATAAGACAAGAATGGAAGGGAAATTGAAGACTTTGTTGTTGTTATTGTTCTTCTTCTTTTCTCCGCTTTTTTTTTTTTTTTGCTCACAGATAAATTATTGGCAGGTCATTTGTAAGTAGGTAATATGAACTTCAAATCAAAACTAATAAAATACAAAGTAGCAAGACTTCCTAGATTTTTTGGTTATCAGAACATCAGTGTCATCACTGAAGGCAGAGGACATGTGACCCAGTCAGTCCCAGTGTAAGTACTAGTACTCAGATCGAAGGCGGAGATATAAAATCTCATACCCCCGCCGATCGAGGACATTCCTCAAGGAGAAAAAATTCATCTAATTGGCAGAAACACAAACTCGTGTAACGACACCGCTTTTCTCGTCACATCCTTAATTGCCATCCCAGAGGAAAGGGGGAATTTGGAAAACTATTAAAGCAATGGCCTGAGCCCTTAACATTCCACTCTGAAGCAATATATGGTAGGACAAAGATCGTCATTCTATCTGATTCCAAAGCTGCCATACAAGCAATAACATCATTCAAATCAGCTCAAAGCAAGGAAGTAGTAGATTGCAATAAACTACTAACTGACCTTTATCAAAAACATAAGACAGTAGAATTACAATGGATACCATCTCACTGCGGAATCAATGGAAATGATATAGCCGATATGCTAGCAAAACGAGGAGCAATGTGTTTGCAGCAACCTAATTTAAACACATCTTATCGCTCAGCAATAAACTGTATCAAACAAATGATAAAAAACACATTATCAACCAATCGTCAGATCAGAATTCAAGAAAAACAGTCGAAAAACACCATACACACTACATCAGATGCACCTGGAAAGGAAGCTGTAGCATATTTTCGACTAAACACAGGACTTGATTGTCTTGCAACTTCATCTACATCGGATTGGAATCTACAGAAGTCCTCATTGCCCACTGTGGTCCACGAACACCAACATGGACAGAAACCACCTGCTACAGTGTCAGGCACTTCACTCTGCTACGCTGAAGGATAGATACCGGGAAGAAAGAGCCAAACTTTCTGTTTTGCTATAATGTTCTATTGTTTTAATTTATTGTATATATTTTTGTTTTCTCATAATTATTGACAATGACTTCTGTCAAGTCCCCTGCATTTGTATAAATAAATAAATAAATATCAGAAAAATGATATTGAATCCTCAAAACCGCATTCTGCTACCATTTGAATCCTAAAAACCACGCTCTCTTACCATTTGAAGCGTTGGCCCATGGGTTTTTTAGGCTATTTTATGCTTATGTTTAAACAAAGAGCAATGGACCAGGCAAATAAGAACCTCACGTACTCAAATATTACCTTGATTACAATAATGATAAGGCTAATAGGCCTATTAAACTTAAATGGCGATGGAGCAAGGTACAGAAATAGTATTCGTAAAGACATTAAGTATACTACAATAATTTACGTAACGTACGAGAGGGGATGTGATTGGAAAAGTAAGCTAATGTCTGACACGATTCTTAGGTAACTCAATACAAACAACATTATTCAGTTTTAAATAAAAAATAACTGTACAGTAATTGATTAAACATAATTTCATTCATATTGAAAATTTTCTTATCATTGAGGGTTTTCTCCAACCTATAATAATGATATAAATAGCGTGACATTAAATGCAGTCGTTACTTTTGAAATGAAAACAAATAAAATATAGAACAATCCAAAAACTTTACAACAAAAATAAAAAATACACACTCACTCTGATAAGACACTCATACTAATATAGCATCTCAATCCGTGACTGCTATAAAGAAAACAGAGAGCCCAATTGGTTACCTGACCTAACCAAACAAAACAAAGAAGGGGACTGTTCTTACAGTATTATCGTTCTATGAGTCCGTGCAAACGTAGCTGGCGTGTGTGTGTATATATATATATAAACAAAAGCTTGTCCAGTGAGGTAAGCGGAGACATAGGAATAACGTAAGGAATGAGGTCATACCAAGGGAGTAGGAAAGCGGGATGGAGCTACTCGGGGGTGGACTTAGAAGACAGTTTTTCAGGATGCACACTTCAATATAATATGAATCACGAAGTTCTATATGGTGAAGCTACAATCTTCTCCATATCCCATCGCTTATTATTATAATAATAATAATAATAATAATAATAATTATAATTATAATAATAATAATAATTATAATAATAATAATAATAATAGTAATAATAATACTAATAGTAATAATCATAGTAATAATAATAGTAATAATAATAATAATAATACTTTATTTATTTTGGCAGAGTTAAGGCCATAAGGCCCTCTCTTCCACTCAACCAGCACAAATACAAATAAATATTCGACAAATATAGATATACACTATACTAATTATAAACAGTTAAAGATACAATAAATGTAGCAATGTAAATGTCATGTACAAACAACATTTTATAGGGTAATAAGAATAATGATACGATAATAACAATAATAATAATAATAATAATAATAATAATAATAATATACATATGATACATTATACGGGAAACACCAATTAATATATATATATATATCTTACACTGGATAATAATGAAGTCGAGTTTAGAGCAAATATAAATTTAGATTTTTTTTAAAAGATGCCAATGTCCGGCAGCCCCTTATTTCTTGTGGTAGGGAAATCCAGTTGCGAGAAGTGGAGATGGTATATGAAATGGAGTGATGTGATGTCCTATGTTGCGGTATATTAAGTAAGAGACTATGTTGTGATCTTGTGTTTAAGTTATGGTTTGAGGATAGATACTGGAAACGGGATGATAAATAATTGGGAATCGAGGTATGTAGGATCTTAAATAGGAGAATTAGACAGTGCGATTTTCTTCTCTCTTTTAGATGTAGCCATGACAATTCGTGGAATAATGGAGAAATGTGATCGTATTTTCGAACATTAAATATGAATCTGATACACATATTATGGACACGCTGCAGTTTGTCCGACAATCCGTCACTTATGTCAGTTAGTAGAACGTCACAGTAGTCAAAATGTGGCACCACTAAAGTTTGGATTAAAATTCTTTTAAGAGTTGTAGGAAGAAAATGTTTAAGTCGCTTTAGGGAATGCATTATTGAATAATCGTATCAGGAACATATTTCGAATATTTCTTAATTGTTTTCATCCCTTAATATAAAAGACCATGTGCCACATGCATGGAGTACTAAAACCAAGTTTGTGTTTAACAAATTTAAATTTTTAGACAGAGACAAAATATGAAACGACAGGAGATACTGAACTGAACATTAACATGATTTCCATACTTTAAATCTACATTTAATTTCGTCATTTGTATGATCTTGATTCGTTAACAGTCTTCCTAGTTATCGGAATGATTTAAACTTTACGTAAGAATTGTTGGAAATTGACAATTATTATAAAACCAGAACCAGAGTTATAAAATGTTGTATATGGTTCTTGAATTCCTTGATGAATGTATGAAACATTTATTTTTAATCATGCTGTATTTTCAAAATGCTGAGTTAAATAATCATCCATTCTAAATTTAGTTTGAATGAAGTCAAAAGGATAATGATAATGGATTTTGTAACTTGGTCACTTGTTGAAAGCTAGTGGACATTGTAATGTATGTTTTCATAGACCGCTTCAGACAATGGAGGACGTCCACTAGGATGGGCAGGTTCATCATCGTCCACAGTGTATTGTCCATTTATGTTCCATTGTTTCCATATCAGTATATATTCGTTTAGTTTCATATCATGTACCATAAAACTTGCACCACTGAGTATATCGCTACCACTTTCTGCACGACGGTCACTCAACAAGTTCAATTCATATTTAACTCAACATTCTCAAAACTAAATATATGGTCACACGTAGAAATATATTATATAATGGAAATGGACAGCTAATGACAAATGAGGGAAATTTTGAGGAATTGGCTGAATTCAAATACCTAGGAACAATAATCACAAATAGGAATGAGATGCACAAAGAAATTAAACATAGGCTCAATTCTGGAAATGCGTGCTATTATGCATTGCAGAGACTCTTGATGTCCCAACTCCTTTCAAAAAACGTTAAGCTGAAAATATATAAAACATTATTCTACCAGTTATATTATATGGGTGCGAAACATGGACTCTTACTTTAAGGGAGGAAAGGAGATTACGAGTATTTGAGAATAAAGTTCTTAGGAAAATTTTTGGACCAAAGAGAGATGAACAGACAGGTGAATGGAGAACACTACATAACAATGAACTACATGGTCTTTATAGGAAGCCAGATATAATAAGAACAGTTAAGTCCCGTAGACTGCGATGGGCAGGACATGTTGCGCGTATGGGGAATGAAAGACGTGCATGGAAACTTCTTGTAGGAAAGCCAGAAGGAAAACGCCCAGTTGGTAGACCAAGAATGAGGTGGGAGAACAACATTAACTATGATTTGAGGGAAGTAGATTATGCATGGAATGATTGGAAAGCATTAGCTCAGGATAGGGATGTATGGAGAGCTTATGTCCGTACGGCCATGAACCTACGGGTTCGATAGTGCCAGTGAGTAAGTAAGTAAGTAAGTAAGTAAGTATTCTCAAACACATCTTAATTCACACATTAAAAACGTAGTATTATTTAAATATAAACACGTCAAATATTTAATTGTCATTTACTTTAAAATAATAGATAAACAGGGTGCTTCTAACCCTTAGGATTAAATTAACTGACATATACTTCAAAATATGCACCGCTGTGGTCTCGAGGTAGCGAGCTGCCTTGTCACGCAGCGGGCCCGGGTTCGACTCCCGTTCGGGACAGGCTTCTGGGTGAGGTTTTTTTTCAGGGTTTTTCCTCACACGTCTTACAGAAGACAAATGTCAGGAAGCTTAGGGCTCAACGGTCACCGAAAATCATCCGGACATCATCATCATCCTTATCATTACCATCATCATCATCATTATTCACCGGTGTGGAAAGTAACGGGAAGCTACCACACCTATAATTCCCTAGTAAAGAAGCTGAAAAGTATAGCATGAAAATGCTATGATTGCAGTGAAGGACCTACCCTCGGGAAGAATTACTATGGATGGATACTTCAAAGTAATAGGTATAGGCCTATATGTAATCGGTGCTTCTCTTCTTGTAGGAAAAGAAAAGGAAAAAGCCAGTTAGTAGGCCAAAAATGAGATGGGAGAAAAACATTAACCATGATTTGAGGGGAGTACGTCAAACAGGGTTGACTGGAAAACATTAGCTCAGGATAGAGGTGTGTGGACAGCTTATATCCGCGCGGCCATGAACTTATGTGTTCCAGTGAGTTAGTTAGTTAGTTCAATTGTGCTTCTAATCTTCTGATTAAAATTATAAAGATATTAGAAAACTGTAAACTTAACTTTTTGAGATTTCAGGCAGCAAGGCATAGGCTATGCAATTTAGAGAAATTTTGCCATTTAAACCAGAGAGAGACCAGGTGCTAAATAAAGGCCTTCTTCACCTGACTTTGAGGAGTTGGTGTTAGATCCTATCCGAAATTAATGATTCGAATGACATTTTCTGGAGAACACAGGAGAGCAATAATTGCCGGTCTACTAACGCGGGTGCAAATAGTGAGACCAAATGAGGGGTGACGGCTAAAAACGAGCTAAGACGCGTCAAAATAATTTTTCAGTGTCGGTATTTAACATTAATGTAATACATCTACAATCTAATCTTACAAAAATGATAAAATTTAATTATTACACACATTACAAAAAGCTCATTTTATTACAGAAGCAACTAGTTTTCAAACATATAAGGAAATGACACTACAACATCGTTTTCTTGAAAAATGGACTATGATTGTTTTTAGCCATCGTTCTTCAAATGGTGAAGAATGTAAAATTCAGTTCAATGTTTGTTTTTGAACGGGATAACCAAACAAATGTTAAGATATCAACCTGCAGGAAGAAGAAGGCCAGGACGTCCACTCAAAAGACTTCAGGATGGCGTTTCTCTTGAAGCCGAAACAGGTCAACAAATGACCTAAATTCCTGAATATACTTTGATGATGACGATGATTTTATTTCCTGCAGTTTTATAAGTTCAAGTTCTCTAGCGACTGAAATACCGCATATGTTTCTCATTATTGGTTCCCATTCTCAAAAGATCCAATTTAAAGTCCTCTATCACCTCTGTAATAGAATATAGATAGATAATAGATAATGGAATTTATTGCCTTTTTTCAGAATAAAGATAATAAATACCGGTAGCTATATTATAATATACTAGCGTACCCGGCAGACGTTGTCCTGCCCGAACGTTCAATTCTCATGTCATGGGCGGACGATAAAAATATGTTACTTTTTTACCATAAAATTCAGAAATAAGGACATAATTACATATTATTAAATAAGTTCGCAAGAAAACCTCTTACAGCCTTCTGTTGTGGCTCAAGAAGTGTGAATGATGACGTCACATAGTCATGAATATTAAAATTGTACCCTCCTTTGCACATAAGTTAAGAACCGTCATATAACAATTATATTAGAGTGAAAAAAAAGATAAATTGATGAGAGTGAGTCAAAACAGTTTTTTTTTTCCCCTGCTGGATTTCATTTCTGGCCCATACTGGCCGACATTCCATAATAAAAATGTTTTCCCCTTTAGAGACTCGAACCAGCGTAAGACCCGTAGTTCTGTGCTAAGGTTACTTGCCTTAACCACTCTGCTACGGCGCGAAACTCTTGGTATCAATGAAAGACAAAAATGGTTATTGTGAGTTATCCGTAAGAGATAAGGGACTCTTGGTATCAATGAAAGACAAAAATGGTTTTTGTGAGTTATCCGTAAGAGACAAACATATGCTGTCGCGGACTTTTTTGTAGACCTTTTTGAGATATTCAATTCTGTGTACATTACTTTTGTGCATTTCTTATGGTTTAGGCAGCGTAAGTCATTTAAGCGTCCAAAGAACTACTTTTTTCACGTTTTCCACTGCAAAGGGCGATTTTTAAGGGTGTAGAAGTTGAGTATCAACAACTCTCTTATAGCCTATGTTCATCCCGGGAATTTCCTGAACATTTTGCAAAATACCCCATCACAATCGGATCAACGGTATGGCCGCGCATAAAGTACGAACAAACAAATATACAAACAAACAAACATTAATTTTTATATGTAAGATAATTTATCCTAGTAGAAAATAACACTGTGTATGTAATATTAAGAAACTGAGGTAGAAAGTAAATTAACAATAAAAATAATTATATTCTTACATATTATAATGACGGAAATTTCAAGAACTGTTGAATTCATATATCTAAGGATAATAATAATTACGGTACAAACAGGGATGAAGTGCATAAAGAAATTAAGCACAGGTTGAACTCTGAACATGTATTCTATTATGCATTACAGGGAATCTTGTCATCCCAATTTCTCTAAAAAAAGTTGATCTAAAATATTCACCTAATTAATATTAAATTTATGCGAAACATTAGTATTTTATTTTAAGTCGGAGAAATATTACGAGTATTTGAGAATAAAGATATCAGGAAATGTTTTGGACCAAAGAGATACGAACAAACAAGCAAATGGAGAAGACTTATATTACAATGAGCTATATAATCTGTATGAGAAACCAGATGGAATAAGAACAGTTAAGTCTCGTAGAATGCGATGGACAGGACATGCGGTACAAATGGGGAAATAAAGAGGAGTATGGAAACTTGTTGTAGGAAAACCAGAGTGAAAGCGCCCAGTAAATAGGCCAAGAATGTGGTAGGAGAATACAATTAACCATTAATTGAGGGGAGTTAATTATATGAAGGAATGATTGGAAAATATTAGCTGAGGATAGGAATGTATGAAGAACTTACATCCGAGCGACCATGAACCTTCGGGATTGATAGTGAGTTGGTTATGATATAATACAATGTAACTTTACCCATCATTTCACTTTCATAATCTTCAAATCGACATCTACATCATCAATTCGTCTGGCTCTAGGTCTTCCCTTCAATCGTCTTCCTTCATATTTCCATTATTTTAGTAATTCTCTCATCCTTTAATATAATTAAACATCCAATCCAGGTAATCTTTTAGAATATAATGTAATGCAATATAGCAATATTTCGTCTTTTTGCACTTTTCTAATCTGTCTATACAGCATCCATTTCCTGCAGAATTCCCTGATTTTCGCAATTCTTCTTAATTTTCAGATTCGCTTTCCTCTTTTCCTTGGTATTTTCTCAATATCATTCATATATTCTTTCCTCAGTTTTCCTCTGCCTCTTCTTCCTCCTGTTCTTCATTTCATTATTTGATTTGACTTTCTAACATATTTCATCCTTGATACATATCCAAACGATTTCACCTGTCGATTCTACACGTTTCTTTCAGGTATTTTACTTTAACTTTATCTTGTCCTATATATTCGACCCGGAACTTTACCAGTTCGACTTGCAGCCAATTGTTTCATTTCAAATTACGTCCCTTCTTGTCTTATCCAAAATCCTTCTATAACTATTAATTTACACTGACGTTTTATTACTTATTTCCCTATTTCTTATAGGCTTTCTCCCTCATATACCAAAGTAGTTCTATTACTAATACATTTTAATTTAGTCTGTTACGTAATTTCTTTTTTCTCAAAAGTTACGCCACTGAATTAGCAATAAACCTTGCTCTCTTTTCTAGTTCGGTCTGATATTTCTTCTTTAACTTTTCCATTTTTATGTATTGTCGTTCCAAATACTCGTACGATGAAGCTGTAACGACTAATTTCCATTACAATACATGTAATTGGTTTACATTTCATTTTCAAATCTAGACATATGCTTTACTTTGTTTTCCTTTGATTTTACTATCAGTCCTTTATCTCAAGTACTCCTATTATTGTTTTATAATATAATGCAATGTCCATTCCATAGTAATTCTGCACGAGGGCAGGTCTTTTTTCATGCTATGCTTGCAGCTTCTTTACTAGGGAATTATAGGTGTGGTAGCTTCCCGTTAATTTCCACACCGGTGAATAATGATGATGATGATAATGATAAGAATGATGATGGCCGGATGATTTTCGGGGACCGTTGGGCCCTAAACTTCCTGACATTTGTCTTACAGGTGAGGAAAAAACCCGAAGAAAACCTCACCCAGGAGCCTGTCCCGACCGGGAATCGAACCCGGGCCCGCTGCATGATAAGGCAGCACGCTACCTCGAGACTACAGCAGTGGACTAATGAAATGTAATATAATATAATGTACTACTACTACTACTGCTCCTACTACTACTACTACTAATAATAATAATAATAATAACAATAATAACAATAATAATAATAATAATAATAATAGCATTATTTTACCTGGCAGAGTTAAGGCCTTAAGGCCTTGTCTACCACTGAAACAGGCTAAAAAAATACAAAAATTATTCTTACATCTAAATTACAATAAACATTAATATACATGGTACGTCTGCAATATAATTACTGATTACAACATATTTTTATTCAATCTTATGTTGTAATATAATACAAAATCCCGAGCCGCAGTCGAGTGATTAAGGAATTATGCCTTATTGGAGAGCTACAGGACTTGCGCTGGTTCGAGATCTCACAGAGGATTTTTTTTTCTCATGGAATTTCGGCCAGTATGGGACTGGTGCCCACCCATCACCGTGAGGAATTTGAGGAGCTCCAGTAAATACCGGCTACTAGTTTAAAAAGCCAGCTATAACAGCTGGGGGACCCGATATGCTGAGCAAATGTCATCCCTGTATTGACTATCTTAATATATAAAAATTACGTGTCACGTTGTTCGTCCGCGATGGAATCCTAAACTACTGAACCGATTTTAATAAAATTTTGCACACTGTGTGCTGTTTGATCCAACTTCAGACCTATGGTTGTTTATAACTAAATTTATAGTCGCATTATTTTTATTGCAAATTATTTGTTTATTATTTAACAAAGAGTTATAATTATCTGTGAGTTCCATACGATTCTAACAGATGACGGCGTAAGGTAATTGGTTTATTATTTAACCAGGTGGCTGTGCTTTTTGTTACAACCGCGAATTTCAATTGAATTACAAATATTGATTATTTCATAATTTAAGTGTGTTCAGTGTTTATTTTATTTTATTTTCAATATATTGATAATAATATTAATTTCGTGTGTAAGTATTAGTTTTAAGTAATCTGGATGAAAGGCAGCAACTTAATTTAAATTTAACTGGACCGAGAAGGGACATTGGACAATATGGCGAATCAGTTCTAGAGACCATGAATTATAAGATATCAAGTGAATTTCCGCAAACTGGTATAGGCCTATGTGACATAAATCTTACATTTAAGAAGAATGTCAATTTAAAAACATGTGAAGGTCCTAAGGAACGGAATAACAGAACTGTAAGTAAGTCTGTTAGTTATAATAATATGCCTAATATTACAGAAACAATCTCCATGCCTCAATTAATTGAAAAACAAGATGACTATAATATATCACAAGATGATATTACTATACAGTTATTATTTAACCAGGTGGCAGTGCTTTTTGTTGCAACCGCGAATTTCAATTGAATTACAAATATTGATTATTTCATAAATTAAGTGGGTTTGTGTTTATTTAATTTTCAATATACTGATAATAATATTAATTTCGTGTGTAAGTATTAGTTTTAAGTAATCTGGCTGAAAGACAGCAACTTAATTTAAATTTAACTGGACCGAGAAGGGACATTGAACAATATGGCGAATCAGTTCTAGAGACCATGAATAATAAGATATCAAGTGAATTTCCGCAAATTGGTATAGGCCTATGTGACATAAATCTTACATTTAAGAATAATGTCAATTTAAAAATATATGAAAGTCCTAAGGAACGGAATAACAGAACTGTAAGTAAGTCTGTTAGTTATAATAATATGTCTAATATTACAGAAACAATCCCCATGCCTCAATTAAATGAAAAACAAGATGACTACAATATATCACAAGATGATATTACTATACAGAGACTTCTTGATGATGATGAGAATCCAAACTGCCAACAAGTTCGTAGAAAAAAAAACGAAAGTATAATGAAATCAGCAAGCCTCCTCAAAATATTCCATCAATAAATGTATATAATCCTTATGATACACTTATGGATGATACTGAGAAAGCAGACAACATAAATTCATCTCAATCAATAAAACCACTTCCACATAAACCACCACCCATATTTATACCGGGTGTAGTTAACGTACCAGAACTAAAAAATTGTGTAAAACAAAAACTTTCTGATTTAGATTTCTATCTTAGTTTACTACAACATAATTTAACGTATACCTTAGCCACAGCAACGCGTGGCCGGGACTTATATATATATATATCCATAGTAATTCTGCCCGAGGGCAAGTCCTTCACTGCAATCATAGCATTTTCATGCTATGCTTGCAGCTTTACTAGGGAATTGTAAGTGTGGTAGATTCCCGTTGCTTTCCACACCGGTGAAGTATGATGATGATGATGATAATGATAAGGATGATGGCCATATGATTTCGGGGACCGTTTGGGCCTTAACGTTTTCCTGACATTTGTCTTACAGGTGAGGAAAAACCCCGATAAAAACCTCACCCAGAGAAACTGCCCCGACCGGGGATCGAACCCGGGCCCGCTGCGTGACAAGGCAGCACGCTACCTCGAGACCACAGCGGTGGACTATATATATATATATATATATATATACATACAACAAAGTCGGATTAGTTACACTATTTATAACTCAATAACGGCTGGAACGATTTTTATATTTGATTTGTTGGATTTGTTTCCGCCCCGAATAGCAGATAACTATTAAAACATCGGAAAAAATTAACGTAAAAATATTTAAAGGCGATACAACGTTCGCCGGGCCAGCTAGTATTATATATAATTAACATGTGGATTTGAGACCTGCAGCTGGCTGATAGGCTAAGGCCCTTCTAAGTGTGTTGCGCCATGGAGAGAGAGAAAATATATTTTAAAACTTAATATTATCTTTCATATAAATAATTAATTCAAATGTGTACAAAGTATATATTGTCTAGTGAATGAAAGTTTCACTTCTCGAATTTTGTTGACATTGTAATTACCTTTCATCTTCAGTTTAGAAATGTATACTGTATGATATATTTTCATATTATAAAACTACTTTTAATCGTAACTAACTAACTCACTGGCTGTATCGAACCCATAGGTTCATGTCCGCGCGGACATAAGCTCTCCATATATCCCCATCCTGAGCTAAAGTTTTCCAATCATCTCCTGTATAATCTACTTCCCTCAAATCATGGATAATGTTATTCTCTCACCTCATTCTTGGTCTACCCTCTGGTTTTCCTACGAGAAGCTTCCATGTACCTCTTTCATCAACCATACGTGCTACATCGCAGTCTACGAGACTTAACTCTTAATATTTCTGGCTTCTATACATATCATGTAGCTCAAAACTACTTTTAATCGTACTTAAAAAAAATACACTGCTCTAAGGAGGTAAATTTTCTTGTAATATAAATACAATTTTATTTATCTTCCCTTGAAAGAGAAGAAATTCGTGTTCAAGGGAAATAAAATGTATTTTTACGTATTATTTATTTCTATCACTTTCCTTCCATTTCTTAAACAAATATGTGAAAATGGCATCTTTCTCTAATTCTAACGTAATTAAAATTACTTTTATATATGTTTAGAATAATTAATCAAGTCTTCGATGGATTAAATCGCACTATGATTTAAATGTTTTTAATCATTATTATATATTACTTAGAATGTTGTAAAGTAGAAATTATTCTATTAACATGACGATACGACCCACTGTTCAAGACACAATTGAACAATATGGAATGTATATGTGATTATAGGTAATTAAGTCTTCTATCTTTAACAACATTTGTAATAATATACTCGTGTATATATATATATATATATATATTGCACTACGGTGTCGTCTGTTTCTGACTTGAAAGCTTCAACTTGTGCAGTTTAATCTTTCAAAGGCCATGAAGAAAGAAAAGCAGAGAAAATATTTGATCCAATCCAGTCATGAAAAACTAGTATCGACGTAAGGAGCAGTAACCAATGGATATATTTCCACAAGTCTTAGGCTAATACGTAACATTCTACGTTGTACATTATAAACATTTATCATAATTATACTTGCTAATACCCTGCGTGCGCTGCCACACTTAAATAAATTATTTTTTTTATGTTTAGTTCAATACATATAAAGAAAAATAATAATAAATGGATATCGTAATTATTTTTAGATACCCCGTGCCGATTACCCGGCGTTGCCCGGGAATCTACTCATCCCGATTGTCTTGGCATTAATGAGCTGAAAGACAAAAATGGTTATTGTGAGTTAACCGTAAAAGATAGACATATGCTGTCACGGACGTTTTGGAAATTTTTTGAGATATTCAATTATGTGTAGATTAATCTGGTGCATTTGTTATGGTTTAGGCATCGTAAGCCATTTAATCATCCAAAATCAACCATTTTTTTAGTTAATCGATGCTCCCCTTTTTTAGCTCCGGCCCTATAGTACGTGGGATAATACAGTGTGATCAGTATAGGACTGGACAGCAGACGCGGGGTTTGTGCTCTACGGTAACGAAGGCTTACACGTGCAGATACGGGACGTGAAATGTGCGCAGACTCAGCACATCCCACGCGTTCACAGTCGCAGTCAGATGGTTTGCTGCGAGTGGATAAGGTGCTCACTCACTTTTCCTTATGTACTGAATGGCGTGTGTATAAGTTATTTCAATTTTAAAATTTGTATCTTATAAAACAGGCGTGCATAAATGTAAACTGAATTATGTATGTATAAGTATAAAGTGTAAATTCTATAATGACTCACCTCTTAGACAAATGACGAAAATATTTAGGGCCCAAATAATCCCCGAACATTATATTTCCCTTATTTAGTATGGATATATGACTGATTGACACGATTTCTCTTAAATGTTCGTGTTGTCTCGGTGGCAGTCCTGACATAGAGCTGACCCCTAAGAAGTTGTTATTCCTACAAATATTAATTCTTGTGCATAGAGATGAAATAATTTAATAAGGCAAAGAATTAAAAATCCTCTCCTGACAGGACGTGTAGCTGTAAGGTCCGGATGACTCGGGACATGTAAAAGTATATGAAAGGGAGAGATTAAACTCAGAATAAGAAAGGAAGAAAGACAGGATATTGAAAATTAGTACTAGAATAACCAGTAATTTCTAAGACTGTTTTATGATATTTTAAAATTATATGACAAAATGAACTTTATACTACAGAGAAAAGTTTCAGAAATGTACCTAGAGGCATTGTGTTTTGCAGTGTATTCAGTTTTAATAATGCAGATGGAATCCGAGATGGAAACCATGCAAAACTTATCTAAATACAATATGTTGTCACCTGAAGCAAAACAGATGTACGGTATATCAAAGTTTGGTAATACTCACTTTGATCATAATACCTGCACGAATATAGTTCAAAATGTAGGCTTCCGACATTCGTTTGTCAAATTATGCAGCGCGAGTATTTAAATAACTCAAAATATATTAGCAATATTTTATGCAACGATGCTCTTTAACAATTTTAGGTCATCAAATAACATTGGAACTATTGAACCCAAAGATTCAATACCGCGACCTTTACGCCATTAGCGTCGGAATTTAAATCTGGGGTAATAAAAAAAAATTACAGAGGTTTTTTATTTTCAGGCTTCAGGTTACATAAAACTATTTAACTGACTCACTAGCTCTATCGAACTCGTAGGTTCATGGCCGTGCGGATATAAGCTCTCCATACATCCCTACTCTGAGCTAATGTTTTCCAATCAGCTTCTGTATAATCTACTCCCACAACTCATGGTTAATATTCTTAGGAACATGTACTTTTGTTTAAGCCTTTGACATGGATTCCCTGAAGTAATCGCCGCCCGGAGAACCGAATGGGGGACTATTTTACCTCCGGAAAATTTTACCCCAGTTGAACCCATTTCCGCTTTTCTTGACGACCGTATTTTTACTGTGCAGGATTGTCATTCTTTAGGCCAAGGATCTTTTTCTCGTCTGGCTTATCGCCTTCGACCTGTCCGGCATGGGTAACCCTTTCGGCAGCAATGCTACCTGCCGGTATAGCTCTCGGGATTATTTAAGCACGCAAGCCACTCCACCACGACAACCATTCATCCAAGATATCAGGTTATTTTACGTGCCATAAATCCAAGACCTTACTTCCTTTTCGATGGAAACCATAATCACGATTTTCATGCATGAAATATCCATCGATTCCGGTCAGGTTTGAACCTGTGAATCTCGAAAACAGAAGAGAGCATGTCAAGCACTAGTTTACCGGGATCGATCCAAATCCTGTTAATATTGATTAGTGAATTTAATCTGGCTGTAAACGCAAGACTCAAATTCCGAAACTGCATAACTGAAAACTAGGGAAATCCAGTTAAGTAAATTAAACGTGTTAATTAGCACTATGTGACTCCAAACGTCTGATATTCTTTCCTCCAAGAAAATTAAAGGGAATTTCTGAACTTACGCAAGGTACACTAAAATACAGTGGTATTTATAAGCTCAGAAGTTGAACCTGACTATTTCAAGTTTCCAACTACTACTGGTACTTAATATCTATTCCTAAAGAGTGCTCTCTTTACCCGGTAAACCCCGTATTTCTGGGTCTCACAAAATTTGATTATTAAGCGATTCCATGAAAATGTCATGCCGAGGTGAAAATTTTGAAACTGACGCAGGAATAATTTTATTGATGTAATATATATATATATATATATATATATATGTAAATAGCCTATCAAATTTTATAATTCTATAGGAAAATGTTTCAAATGTGCATTATTTTAATCTAATAATAGCGGTAGAACTTGTCATATTCCAAACCTAAAAAAATACGCAAAATTTTACCAATTTCTTGTTTAATGATTTGGTCGTATGAATTCGTTTTATTTCACAAAATCTTTTGTTAAACCATACTTTAGTCCTCCTTGGTCGTAAATTAAACAATATTAATTGGATTCTAATATTCTATATACCTTAAATGTGTCCCATACTTGTTAACTGTAAGTTATGGTCAGTCAGTCACAGAAAAAGTATAAAAATTACTCTACACAACATAATAATTGATGGATTAAAATTTCCTCTTGGATTCTACGTTATCGGTACACAACTAACAAAAAAGTATAGATGACATTTTCTTGTAAAGTCATTATTTTTCCCGCTGGAGTCCCGTGACTGACTGACTTTCTGTCCCCTCGCTTATATTGCTAATACGCATAACGCAGTCAGTTGCTTGCTGGACTCCGCTGTGTATTAACATAAACGTGGTTTAGGAAATCTGGTAAACTGTTCGGCTCAGCTGTTTCATAAAATAATTACTGGTCCTTCTTCTGTGACAATTTGAGCTAAAAGGCAGTCAGCGGAAGGATTTAAATGTAGAGTATTTACACGAAAATGTCATACCGATGTGAAAAATTTTGAAATTGGCGCAGGAGTAATTTTTTCGATGAGATATTTTTTTTGCAGATGAAATTTTCTGATTATAGAAATTAATGTTTGGAATATTGATCTAAATTAATAGTAGAACATGATATATTCCGAAACCTGAAAACACATGCAAAATTAAACGAAATTTTGTTTTACGATTTCACTGTATAAATTTGTTTTGTTTCACTGACTCTTTCTGTCCGAGGGCAGGTCTTTCACTGCATTTTCACGCTATGCTTGCAGCTTTACTAGGGAACTGTAGATGTGGTAGCTTCCCGTTGCTTTCCACACCGGTGAAGAATGATGTCGATGATGATGATAAGGATGACGATGGCCATATGGTTTCAGGGACCGTTTGGACCTTAAAGTTTTCTTGACATTTATCTTACAGGTGAGGAAAACCGCCGATAAAAACCTCACCCAGAAAAACTGTCCCGACCGGGATCGAACCCGGGCCCGCTGCGTGACAAGGTAGCACGCTACCTCGAGACCACAACGGTGGACTTATCTATTATAATTTCATACTTTTTTTGTAATATTTGTATAATATTTGCAGCTCCACAATATTAAAGTCGTAATAAAATTCAGATATGTCAGTCAGTCACACATAATATATTAGGTTATAACTCTGGTCTTAATTGTGATTTTTGTTTCGTTTTTTTTTATTGAGAATGTAACTTGAAACGTGTCCTCCAAACGGTATTTTGGAAAATTTAATTAGGAATCACACTTCAGAGAATGATGCAGATGAACATGTTAAGCTGCATAATGAGTGACATTTATGTCAGTCAGTCACACATACTTTGATAGATAATAAATATCACTGTTTTTCTTCAAACGTTGTATATTTAAGTACAGTCTTAACCACACACTATTCCTCTATCATATCACGTAGATAACACCCCTAATTTCAATCAATTGTAATATTTATGCAAGCATTTTGCTGCTAAAGTGTATTGTAAATGTCAGTCAGTCACATATGGAATTGCTCTATTATTATCATTAAAAATAATAATAATCATAATCTCGCATATACTCAGCTACATATTACACTTGTTAAGGAGATTTCTGAATGCAACTAAGACGTAATACTACAGTTGAGTAATACAAACATTTGCACCTGTCTATGTCGAATCCCAAGTAACCAGCTATTTGATTTTCATCCATACAGCTGGTTTTCTTTTCTAATCCATGATTATGGTTCACATAACTTTGAGATGATGATAATAATGAATATAATAATAACAGTAATAAAAATAATAATGATAACAATTTTTTTTTGTGATCCCACAACAGGCCTTAGGAGGCTCTTGGGGTAGTAGGAGGTTAAGGCTCCCACTTTTTCTAGACAATCGGCACTTTATGTCAGCCGGATTGTCAGCCGGATTGTCAGCCCTGCGTGACGGCCGCCTTTACCCTAGAACAAGCGTCTGGTACTCATTTCAGTTAGAGGCTGAGTCGACCCCAGGGCCATAGTGCCGCCAGATGGTTGTCAGTTTAAAAATCCTGACCCCAACGGGACTTGAACCCTCGACCCTCCGGCTTGTAGTTCAGTGCCTTAACCACTACGCTACGGCGTGCCCCCTAATGATAACAATAATAATTATAATAATTGCATTCAAAAAGTATTGTGCAAACAATCTTTCTCACTAGAATTAGAAACAATAATGTAATTAGTTTCGACCTAATCCTATGGTATTAATTTACCCTAATTATTTATTGGTTGAAACCAAAATAGAGCTATATTACTGTTAATAATTATAGTAATTGTATAATCATTCCAACCAAGGTAATCCCTTGCACAAAAAAAACACCAGATTAAGTTTATATAACACTTTGGCTAGACCAGTGTTGACCTATGGTAGTGAAGCATGGACACTAAAAAGACAACATGAAAGCAGAATAACGGCTTGTGAAATGAGATTCATGCGCAGAACAGCGGGTTACACCAGATGGGATCGAAAAAGGAACACCGATATCTTAAAAGAATTGAAGCCTACGCCAATTTTGGAATATATTAAACAGTGCCAACTAGATTGGAAACATCATCTTGAAAGAATGAGTTCAAATCGGAAACCCAAAGCTGTTTATAATTATATACCAAGAGGATGAAGATCTCTGGGCCATCCTATGAAACGCTGGAACGAAAATGTTCTATAGGATCGAAACTGGCCTTGGCATAATACTTGGAAGGAAGGAAGAAGAAGATAATAATAATAATAATAATAATAATAATAATAATTATTATTATTATTATTATTATTATTATTATTATTATTATTATTATTATCTATATTTGGGGATTTTTACAACTGCTGCCGTCTTCCTATGCCAAATGTGGAAAAAATGAAGAGAAGGAATTAAAATGGTTAGGACATATTTTAAGAATGGAAGATGGCCGATGGCCGAAATAACATTATATCAATAACAGCCGACCGGAGAAGAGAAAAAAAGAAGACCAAAGTTAACATGAAAGGAAAGCATGAGGATAGCAATGCAACTAAGAGGGTTAAGCATTGAAGATGCCCAAGATCGTAGGCTTTGACGGTTTGGCACGGGAAGATAATAATAATAATAATAATAATAATAATAATAATAATAATAAGATAATAATAATAATAATAATAATAATAACAAAAGTATGGATATTATATATTATTATTATTATTATTATTATTATTATTATTATTATTATTATTATTATTATTATTATTATTATTATTATTATTATTATTATAAATTAACAATTATTATTATTAATATTATTATCATAAAAATTGTGCAATTTTTCAGTTCTAACATTCAATGTAGCACAATGTGATAATTCTGAAAAAGAATTGTGGCCTGAGCTTTTTCATAAAGTCAGCAACTGGAATAGTACATCTCAACTAATTCCCCCAGTTGGGTCTCTTTGTCTCCAATGAAATGAATCTCTCGGCCACGTAATTTGTTCTTGTCATGCGTCCACCATTATTGTCTTTTATTACAAGTCCAGAGTCGACGCAAAGTCGTTCATTTTAAAACTTGTGATGGCAGAGCAGACGTGAAAACTGCTAATAGTGATTTTTTAGGGTCATTTAAAACTTTCAAAAGTTATCTCATTTTATAGAGTAGGGCAAAGTGTTAAGAGAATGATATATTAATATCTACAGAACATAAATCTGTTGATAATGGCTTCAGAAAAGCACAGAATGTAATTCTTAATTGGAAAATGAAGATATTGTAGCCATATAGATACGTTCCAAAATATATTAAGCAAATGACCTATATTACATGTTTAATTCAACTCGAAATCAATTCATAAAATGTAGGTTACCAATTTTACTGAGTTTTATACCTGTTGTTAAAACTGTTATTATCTACACTTTTCCGAATTGTATATTTCTAGTAAATTGGTCTTATTAAAATAGAAATACAGTGAATCAACTTATATTAGGGCATTATGATCTGTCCTTGTATTCAAGATATAATTTTACAATTAAAATGCAAATGTAAACAAATGATCAACTTTAGAGAATTGCATCAGTTTGCAATACTAATATAACTTTTTAAATATTCAAACCAGTGTCGTATGTTAAATTATATTAGTTTCTATCTAAAGCCATAACAGTGCATCAATTTAATATTGGATTACATAATGTGTATCAACTCAAGGGGTTCAATTAAATCGTAGATGTTGTCTTGTTATTTTTCCCTACCGTGTCAAACTAAAATAAACATCGTTACGTTCTTACATTTCCAAATATTACCATTAAAATGATTAATGGGATAAGTATGGGTCGAAAACAGTGCAATAAGAGTTAAAGGTATGTGAACGATAATAAAGCTTTATACTATATATGGCTAAAAGTGAACCCGAGAATAAGTGCACCAAACATAACTCTGAACTTATGAGAGAAGTTCGGCTAAAAACGGAATTTAGAAACAGTTGAATACTATTAAAAAAGCAAGATAAAATGACAAGAAAAGAGCCACAAGTAAGCGACGTGAATAGAAGGAAGGACTTCAATTCGCGAAAGAATATGTAAAATACATATTTTTTTTGTAATGAAACCAAGATAATGCTTTTGGTTCAGATGAAAAAAACATATAACAAATGAAGATCTGAAAGGAAATAATTTACAGCCTGGTATAAACACGTTGGCAATGTGATGGCACGAGGGTGCATTTCATTTACACGTGTCAAGTGATTTTATTGAGCGCAAAATAAAACTAGAAGACTATCTAAAAATTGAGATAAAAAAATATTTGTAAGTTTTTTTTAACTTGGGCATTAGAGACAAATTATATGAAGACCATCTCCCAAAATATGAATATTGAAAAAATAGAATGTGGTAATTATTTAACTAGAAACACCTCCCCCAGGATCCAGATCTCAACCCGACGGAAAATGGTTGACATGAGGTCAAAAGAAGGCTGCATAAAATACAAATAAAGTCAAAAGTGATCTGAAAAGTGGTTAGATGAGGAATGGGTTTCTATTGATCCGCATTATACCCACTAAATAATTGTCAGTTTGCCAAAAAGTTTGAGGGAAATCATAATACAGAAAGGACACCTAACCAACATTTAGAATGTGTTGTTTGCGTTTAATTTATTTATCTTATTTTAAATTGTATCTAATATGAATGGTGTTTTTCTTTTCTAAAAAATGTTGTTTAAGAGAACATTTATAATTATTTATAAGAAAAGTTCTGTTTTCTCTTAAATACATTGTTTTTTGAATAGAAGTAATGTTTTCACTTACTATGTATAGTTTATTTTTATTTTACGTATCAAATAAAACTCCACGAAGAGGGAGAAACAATCTTGACCCAAAATTAAATTGATTCACTCTAAGGTTATCATAACTTTTCAAAATTGTATTTCTTTCAAAGTAAACTTAGCTTGTTTTTCAAATTAGTTATTACGTTTAACCAAAGTTAACGATTTTCAAAATTGTCGAATCATCATACTCATATAGTTGTCTACACTCATAAATAAGAAAAAAAATATTTGTATTTATGACATTCGTCTGATGGAGATAATGTGCATTGAAACAGCTGTTATGGATGTTAAATAAAATAAATATTTATGGAAATAATATAAAACGTTGGTGGATTTATGTATTAAAGATAAAATACATATAATAGTAAATACAAAAATTGCTAGAATCTATTTCATCATAACACCGTTTAACAAAATTGATTAAAATTAAAACAGTGGTCCAGAGAAAACGAGTGAGAAAATATACAAATGAGAGACTGTCTAGTAGATTGATTAAAGATTTTAAGCATTTAAGCATTATAAATAATAAATGCAACATGTAGAAAATGAGTAGAACAAGAATAGGCATTAAATTGTTCAATAAAGTATCAGTAAGTTTCTTTTTAACTGTTTCTGATAGAACATAATCATTTTTTGTCAATTATCGTAGCCTGTGAAATTTTATATGAACTTCACTTCCGGTATAGGCTACATTTAATATGTTCATATTTAAGGATCACAAAAAGGTAAGGCAGAAAAAAGGTTTCAATCAATTAATCCGAAATTCCGTACCACATATATTCATATTGATATGTATCAACATAGAGGCCTATAATTACCACAAAATTGTTCTACGACGCGACATGCATAGAAGCCCCAGCCAATAAACGAATGAGCTGCTAATTTATATTGCTCACGATGCTATAGGTATCAATCCTCTACAAAGGTCAAAATTCACTCACTCATTTGGACTGGTTCATGGCCGCATGGACATAAGCTCTGCATATATGCCTATCCTGGGATAAAGTTTTCCAATCATCCTTTGTATAATTTACCTCCGCGCGGTGGACTAGTGGTTATGCTCCTTGCCTCTGGTCCCGAGGGTCGTGGGTTCAAACCCGGCCGGGGTCGATGGATTTTTTAGGACGAAAAAATCCAAGGAGCAAGTTCTTCGGGAGGGACTTTAAGCCGTGGGTCCCGAGTCTGAAGATTTTCAAACTCGTAAAAAATCCTGAAGCCTGAATGAAAAGGCCTCTATGCAAAATTTACCCAATTTTTACCGTCCTAGTAGACTACTACCTCGGTTTCCTAGATGTCAGTATGAGGCGGAACGCTGATCAAATGACATCTATACGAAATAAGTGTAACTAAATTAGTATGGTTCAAATTCTTCCCTGTAGGGGGAGAACACCTAAATCTCTGTTAAGGGAAACATGGGCTTACAAGACAAGACAATCATAGTCAGTGTTATTATCCCTCATCATTCTTGGCCTACAAACTGGGTGTTCTCCGTCTATTTTTTCTATAAGAAGTTTGCATGTGCCTCTTTCATTCCTTATACTACGTTATTCATGGCCTGTATACTGAGTGTGCTCTCTATAGTGTTTCTGCCAGATGTTCACATGTCCGCTCTTTCGTTCCCTAGTCGTGTCACATGTGCTGCTTATCGCAGTCGATGATACTTAGGCCTAATTGTTCTTATTACATGTGGTTTCCTAAAAACATCATCAAGCTCACCGTGATGTAGTATTCTCCATTCACCTGTCCTTTCGTGACTCTTTGGTTAAGAATTTTATTCTCATAGACTGCGATGGTCAGGACATGTGGCACGAATGGGGAATGAAAGGGGTGCATGGACTTCTTACATGAAAACCAGAGGGAAAACGCCCAATTGGTAGACCAAGAATGAGAATACCATTAACTACGTTTTGAGGGAGTAGATTATACAGGGGATGATCGGAAACCATTAGCTCAGGATAGGGATGTCTGGAGAGTTTATGTCCGCGCGGCCATGAATGTACTATGGGTTCGATAGTGCCAGTGAGTTGAAGAGTTACTTTATTCTCAAATACTCGTACTGTTTTCTCACCCTTAAATAAAAAGACCGTGGTTCCCATCCATAACGTTTACAGGGTACGGCGCATGTACATTAGCATGATCAAGCTTCAATAAACGCAAACATAACGTCGTATCGTACTGCTCCACTAAGTTTTCTGTGCAGGCGGAAAATATGTTAATTAACATGCTCTCTTTCTCTTTCTCTTCCTTGCTATGGTGCCACTTCCTGACCTCTGTATTATGCTGTTTGATTGGCAGGTTGAAATCTGACAATTACTATGTATTTTAATGGTCCGTCGTTCTACGCGGTCAGTGGTATAATGACTAACTTGACAACACTGTTAATTTTGGGGTTAGTCTAGGAATGGACTGTCCCTACCTTGCCCTTCTCATTACATGTTGCCACTTGTGATTTATTGTGAGGCTGGTAACGGAGAGACGACAAATACTGTGATATTAAATAATCCGACCACTTGAGCGTTCCGTGCTTAAATGACTAATTTGACAACCATGTTAAGATCTTTCACACGTTTTTAGGGATTCTCCGCCCACATTTGAAGTTGAACCATTTCCATAAGTGACCGAAGGTACAGTCCGTTCTGTTTTTTTCAATATATGCCATTTTCAATTTATTATTTTTAGCTACTTTACATTTATTAATTTATCTATTTTATTTGCTTATATTATTTATTTGTGAGAATGATGTCAAATGTTAGTATACACAGTGAAGGTAGAAAATGTATACATAAGGTTATTCAACGTTTCGACAAAGAAAAACTAAATGGTGCCTTAAGCGCCCCAATTAAAAATCCAACGTTGAGATCTTCAATCGCATTAGGTGTGTCAGTTCGTACTGTGTCACAAATTAGAAAACAAGATCAAATCGCCGAAGCTACTGGAAGTAAAATTGTAACTCCTGTCAAGTAAAGAAAACAGTCGGCTCGTAGAAAGACTTTGGATAGTTTCCAAGAGTATCCCCTTAAGAACATAATTACATCAATGTATACTGTTAAGAGGAAAGTACCAACTCTCAGTGATATTCTGGCACAAGCAGAGAGATAACTAAATTTTAAGGGGGAGAAAGAAACACTTAGAAAAATCGTGAAGAAATTTGGATATAAATTTTAAAAGTGTAAAAGTAATAGATATACACTGACAGAAATAAATGATATTGTAGCCAGCCGAGCTGTTATTTACGAAGAATGAAAAATAACCATAGGTTAAGAGACAACAAGAAACCAGTCACATATCTAGACGAGACATGGATATACCCTTATTATACAGTAAATAAATGTTGGCAAAGTAAGAAAGAATTTGGAGTAAAAAAATGACAACGCTGGTCAACGTTACATTATTGTGCATGCTCGAGGCAGAAATGGTTTCATCCCTGGTGCAAAATTAGTATTCAAAGCCAAATAGAAAACCGGCGACTATTACAATGAAATGATTTTAGAAAACTTTAATAAATGGGTAGAAGAACGACTGATACCTAATTTACCACCAGATAGTATAATAGTAATGGACAACGCTCCATACAACGGTATTATGGACAACAAATCCCTAACTTCGGGCTCCCGAATACAAGATATCAGAAAATGGCTTGAAAAAAGGTAATATTTATTTTCTCCCATCCCCTCGAAAACCTGATCTCCTGGAACTAGTAAAGATCCATAAACCTCCCCCTTTCTATGAAATTCACAATATTTTTAAACATTACTGCCATGAAGTCGTTAGACTACCTCCTTATCAATGTGACCTCAACACAATAGAATATATTTGGAATACCGTAAAGGCCAGAATAAAGAGGAAGAATGTTAAACAATTGGCAACAGACATTGAAAAACTTACTCACGAGGTCCTCTATTCTGTTACAGCAGACGAGTGGAAAGACACGTGTGACCATGTTCTTAAATTGGAAAAAGCATATTGGAAAAAATTATTGTTTGATGGAGGAAGAAATTGATAAAATTATAATTGAATTAGGTGGTTTAGAGAGTAGCGATAATAATTGCAGTGACAGTGGCAGTGACAATGACAATGGCCATGGTGATAAGTGTGTTAACCACAGTGAAGAAGACGACATGTCTGGAAAGTTCCTTTAGATTAATTCAGGTAAGATTGAATTTATTGAACATTGTATTATCTCTTCCATTAAAATTGTAGAGTGATTATACTGCTTCCCCTACACCCCTTCCATAGATTCAACAGTTCGGCAACAGTAGAGCTAAAACTCTTCCCCTCCGCCCGTGCAGAGTTAACTTGGGGATATAGTACAAATCACGTGACATTGACGGTTCTTGCATTTAATTTGTTTCTAGTTGATTGTTGTTTACCTTATTGGAACCAATAAATTACAATATTTTGATAATTTAATAATAATAACATGAGAGACGATGCGTTTACTGAGTTTGTGCGATCGCACAAATTTATACACAACAAAAATCACCCAGAATATAAAAAAGTGAAAAAAGGAAGCTATTTGGAAAGAAATAGAAAACGATGTAAGTACTGCTATGATATGTCAACCATATTTCGCCTTAACATAAATACAATGAACGTTGATCACAATACACCTACTCAAGTTGTAGCTTGTCTCAACGCAACGCAACATCAACGAACGTTGATCGTAATCCCACCATTATTTTTATTTAACTTTTTTAGAGAAGTTGGGATGACAAGAGTGCCTGTAGAGCGTAATAAGTTACTGTGTGTTGAAATAGGTAACTGGGTTGCCATTTTAACAGTATTTTCTTGAGAGAAATTCTTAAATAAAACTGAAGTACGCAACACAGCAGCAGGTACAGAGTGATCATTTTGTCTCCGTCCAAGCCACCCCTCCTTAAAGACAAAAAAACAGTTTACCACTTGTCACTGAGCTTATGCGGACCTGTACTATCCTGTGTGAAAGTGTCGACTCTCATATTTACTATAAAACTAGTTTGAATGCCATAAAAGAAAAACTATATTTTTATGTATAGTACATAGATTTGGAAAACGTACTGCTAACCCTTCCCCCTCCTACCCTCCCTAAAAACCCCAATACCCTTATTATGAGTTTGGCAACATCTACCCCCAGTACGTACGGGGACACTGGCGTAGCCCGTAAGGTCTGTAGTAACATCCTGGGTTGAATTAGAGTGTAGGGCTAGGATTTTTTAATACTAAAAGTTAAGATTGCAACGTAGTATAATGAGAAGTTAGACTTCTGACTAATTTTTGTATTTCTTTCACACACAAACAGTTGAATAGTATAATGAGAAGTTTGACTTCTGACTGCCTTTTGTTTTGATTCCACACACAAACAGTTGAATAATATATACTATCTGCATTGCTATCTTCCTTTTATTACATAAAAATCCTAGCCCTAGTAATAACATGCATTTCCACACTGAGCCTAGATTTAGTTTCTTTTTGCACCTCAGTCCTGTTTGTTATTATTTTTCCTAGGTATTTAGACTGCGATGGGCAGGACATGTTGCACGTATGGGGAATGAAAGACTTGCATGGAAGCTTCTTGTAGGAAAGCCAGAGGGAAAACGCCCAGTTGGTAGACCAAGAATGAGGTGGGAGAATAATATTAACTATGATTTGAGGGAAGTAGATTATACAGGGAATGATTGGAAAGCATTAGCTCAGGATAGGGATGTATAGAGAGCTTATGTCCGCGCGGCCATGAACCTACGGGTTCGATAGTGCCAAGGAGTAAGTAAGTAAGTATTTTAATTCAGTCCCTTTTTCAAAATGGCCTTCATTTGTCATTAACTATCCTTTTACAACATATAACGTATTTCTACGTGTTACCATATATTTAGTTTTATCGATGTTTACAATACTAGTAAAGACTCTTATAAACAAAAGATAGTAAATTTCCATATAGAATTTCTAGAGGTTGTGCTGGTCTATAAAGTTTTGTTTACAATGCATATAATTCTATATAGTACAAAAAATAGTGATGTTATGATGATGACTACTTGCTGCTAGTGTGATTTATTCCCATTTTCATTCAGCTTATTATTCGGGAGAACATCTGTATTCCAGGGGATGTGAAATGGGTAACCTCAGTCTTGCTCTTTGTTGGCAACGTCATTAGAAATGAAGAGGAGAACGTTTTAAAGGGGATGAGATGCAAACCAAATGTGCCACATAGCATATCCACTTCACGTTACACTCGGGCATATCCAAACAAAAGTGCAGAGATCACATTTAACCAAACATAAATTCGTTTACAGCACACAATTTGGCGTTTATTTATTTTTTAGAAAATTATTTTCTAATTAATGATCTCAACATTTTGTTTATAAAATTATAAGTTACTTATACAATAAATTACAAAAAAAAGTGACTATAAATAAGGCTTTACTTTTTACTGTTTTCTTGATGACTAAAAACAGAACATTCCATCCTTTTATTGCAGAAGCGAAGCCTTATAAATGACGTTTATTCAAATGAATTTAAAAATTGTTTAATATTTAAATAAATACAATAAAAAATACTGATTGAGTTTGCTACAATGGTTAGGATTTAGTACTCGTATTCGGGAGATCATAAGCACAAATCTCAGGACCAACCAAACAGACTGAGTTTCTTCGCAGTTTTTCTTAATCAACAAGGCAATTTTTTTTTGTTTATCTTTTTAAGAATAAGAATGTCTTTGATTATTCTTGTCAAATCTTGTCTTCAAATCAAAGACATTACAGCATTAAAATTAGACACAGCCATGAAATTATTCGTATCAGCCACCTACGGGATAGAACTGATATGGGAGAAACTATCGACCAGCGATTTGGAGAGGTTAGAAACAAGTGACCTATATGCTAGCCAGAGAAACCTACTTCCTAGAGTACCTGAGACAAAGAATACTACTGCCAGCAACGGAGCCATATGAGAAAGTCACCGAAAAAAAAGAAGCAGAAGGAAAAAGAGATCGACGAAGAGTTTTACGCCTCAGACGCCATGGTGAACAGGGAGTGGACCGGAAGCAACGAACCACAAAGGCACGCAATCATAGGCCTGGCAACACATGGATATCGCCATAAAATGTGCAAAAATACAAAATTCCACCAACCGAGTGACACATGTGAATGCAAGTTATGCGAACAAAAATGCTAGCGATACCATTACAAACAATGCAGAAGATGTAAGGGATCGTTGAACGAACTGATAAAAGACAAATCATAAACCTAAAACATAATGCTCTTTCGAGTGCCACTTACCTACTTATTATTATTAAGAACAAGAATAAATTTTAATCACAAATAATTGTTGTACACCCGAATGGGAATGTTCTCGTGTCCGGGTGCAGTTCAGTTATAGAAATAATCCAAATAGAATATATACATTACTGAGATTTAGTTAAAGTTAAATGAAAATAAAATACATAAATTTGGAAAACAGTTTCAAGATATAAAATAAATGCTGGTATGTAAAAGAATTAAAAGTAATACAAGAGGAAATAAAATATACAAAATATATATAATGAATTAATACCAGCCTGAAGAAGGTAATTAAAGTCATTAGGAAACAATATAAAACAAAACAAAATTTAGGAGAAAGTATCAAAATATAAAATGTACTCTAACACAAATAAGTAATCAAAGGAGAATGAAACAAAACATTATATAATGCATTGCCAAACCGAAGAAAGTAATTGAATACATTAGGTAACAATAGCCTATAAAACAAAATAAATTTAGAAGAAAATTTCAAAATATGAAACTCACGAATTAATGCAGTGGAGAATGATACAAACAAAATAATATATAATATATTGTATTTAAATACATTAGGAAATAATAATATAAACCAAAATAGGTTACTACTTATTTATTATTATAAAATATTTGAATATTTAATTTAATTTAATCACATTTCAATTTGGCATTGTAAATCCTTTCCATAATTCATTAAAAATTAATGTCAGCGAATTTACATTTTTATTCGTTTTTACATTTTGTTTTCTTTTTTGATCGTTTTGGGTTGTTTGCCTTTTTAATTTTTTTTTTCGCACACATACTGGACCACACCAACCAAGATGGGTGGAGATTTAAAATCCTCCACTCCGCCGGGAATAGAACCCGAATCGCAGGAGTGCAAAGTACGGACTCCATGGACTTACGCCAGGGTGACGAACTACTAGTCCTATGAATGCAGACAACATATTACTGTGGGACTTCCAAATATCCTAGACTCATTATAATAAAATATGTTCAAGCGTCTCCAAATAAATTTGTTTAATGCCCCCAGTTTGTCCTTTTATACATTTCTGGTGTTCTCTCCTGGTAATGACGTAATTGTAACCCATATCTAAGGTTGGGGCGCCTGGAAGGCGGGTTTACGTTGCCCCGATGATATGATGGGTGATGATGATAGTGGTGCGCCAGGAGAGCCCCTAATCCTAAGCTCAATCTAAGATGAATATAAATGATGATGATTGCGATGACCATATGATTTCGGGGATCGTTTGGGCCTTAAAGTGTTCCTCACCCAGAAAACCTGTCCAGACCGGGGTCAAACCCGGGCCCGCTGCGTGACAAAGCAGCACGCTACCTCGAGACCACAGTTAGGTAAACATAATGACCGGTAAAAAAACGTAGACAACACAGAATAATATAAACATACTGATTATTAACATAACCAAGAAATTCACATGTGAAATGAACCAAGGTTTTCAATAATCGAGAAGTTGAGAGAGAAATTAATACATTTTAGCTGCGATTGAAAAATGAAATGTTCTTCAATAGAAACGCTCAAATTTGGGATATGGTTGAAAGCATAACATTAACTGCATTACAAACCACATGAATCAAGCAACCCATAATATTCGAATGAGACCAACTTCAAGGGCTAATGGTCAATGTCTGGCTACAGTCCATGAGGTACCGGATTCAATCCTCGGCCAAACCTTAGGAATTTTTCCTTAAAGGGAATTACTGCCGAGGCTGCCTATGGTTGGGGCTTCATTATCATTTATCACCTATCATATCATCGGGGTAACGTAACTCCGCCTTCTACGTGCCTCAATCTAAGAAATTGATTACAACTCCGCCAATACCATGAGAGAAAGCCAGAAATGTCGTGAAAGACAACCTGGTGGCAATGGACAAAAAAAATCTAAAGGGGAAAGTTTAACGCTATATCGGAATTAAGACTTTGCTTATTTAAGGAGATTACCTTGTCTCTGATTGTAAAATATTCTTAACCAAACTCCTCTACAAGCACGTCCAAAAATTCTAGATAGCCTATAGGATAGTTTTGAAATATATTAAACATAAAACAAAAATACTGCCACATAACCTAATCAGAAGTCAGTAAACAATATATATATATTCCATTCATTTGTTGATGATCAATAAGATCAACCCAGTACATGCGTGATGTCAACCTATATTCAATGCATGGCAACCTGAAGCAGCCTCTAACTAATTTCGAATGATTTAGTTTTCAAGTCTCCTGGCTTATTAATTAGCCTATTTTTCAACAATGTGAACAGTTATCAGTACTGATGGACTAGTGGTTACTATGTTGGTCTCTGGTTCCGAGGTTCGTAATATCACAACCAGCAGGGGTCATTTGAATGTCAGGTGCTTAAAAATCCTGAGAATGATTTTATTCCTAAGGAAGTAAAGCCGTGGGTCTCATATCGTAGATTTTGACACATAAAATAATATTAAATATAAATTAAATGTCTACGACTAACATTTGTTGAGGATTTCATGTCCAGATTTGAATTCCGACGAGAATGAAAAGAGCTCTTGGAAAGCGTCATTAAATAACTAAAATGGACAGTTAAAGAGCAAAGTATCCAACTGAGAAGTAATCAGCTGAATGTAATAACTAACATAGGCTACCATGATGAACTTTGAGTAAAGTTAATTTCTATATTCTCGACTGGAAAGGAACAAATTGGAAGATTTATTTTTAGACTGGGTAGATTAAATTCAACCGCTAAGAATTAGAAATATTAGTTTGGAACTTCTCTAGAGTACTACGTAAATAAATTACATAATTGCTTGGTGCTTTTAGCTGAATTCCATTTTGAGCAGAGTATTAGTGTACAAGCTAATTGCTAAGTTTACTCCAGTAAACAGAACGTCTCCGAATATACTTTCATAATTACTCCCCATCTTTGTAAATTTAAATTAGAATTATACTCTGTATCATTCCACATCATTATTGCAGAGCGTAATAAACTCCCTTTAATAAATGAAGAGCTTAGGGCAGTAACATGATAAGCCACATTCTATTACTTACTTACTTACTTACTTACTCACTGGCACTATCGAACCCGTAGGTTCATGGCCGCACGGACATAAGCTCTCCATACATCCCTATCCTGAGCTAATGCTTTCCAATCATTCCCTGTATAATCTACTTCCCTCAAATCATAGTTAATGTTGTTCTCCCACCTCATTCTTGGTCTACCAACTGGGCGTTTTCCTTCTGGCTTTCCTACAAGAAGTTTCCATGCATGTCTTTCATTCCCCATACGCGCAACATGTCCTGCCCATCGCAGTCTACGGGACTTAACTGTTCTTATTATATCTGGCTTCCTATAAAGACCATGTAGTTCATTGTTATGTAGTCTTCTCCATTCACCTGTCTGTTCATCTCTCTTTGGTCCAAAAATTTTCCTAAGAACTTTATTCTCAAATACTCGTAATCTCCTTTCCTCCCTTAAAGTAAGAGTCCATGTTTCGCACCCATATAATATAACTGGTAGAATAATAGGTTTATATATCTTCAGCTTAACGTTTTTTGAAAGAAGTTGGGACATCAAAAGTCTCAGCCACATTCTATTAAAAATGTTTATTACAATGACAGCAAATAAATGTATTGAAATATCCATAAAATCATTTATAAGTGCGCCAGTAATGAATTAAAACATATAGACACACAATGTATTAATAACAGTACTGCACAATTAGTATTTATAATTGTTTTGTAATATTATAAATCCTTATATCTCAGAAAGAACAATATGTGGCTTATCACGTTATTGCACTGAGCCCTTCAAATAAAGTATAGCACTTCTTATACATCATAGTTTAATCTCTTACTCTATAGTTATTTCTATGTGCCCCACACGCTATACGCACAACCTTTCGGAAGAGGAATTTTAAAGTTTGGATACTTTACTGAGTATATATATATATATATATATATATATATATATATATATATATAAGAAGAAAAGTGATCCCACAACAGGCCCGGAGGCCCTTGGGGTAGTAGGAGGTTAAGGCTCCCACTTTTTTCTAGACAATCGGCACTTTATGTCAGCCGGGTTGTCAGCCCTGCGTGACGGCCGCCTTTACCCCCAGAACAAGCGTCTGGTACTCATTTCCGTTAGAGGCTGAGTCGACTCCAGGGCCATAGTGCCGCCAGAGGGTTTGGGTCAGTTTAAAAATCCTGACCCCCAACGGGACTTGAACCCTCGACCCTCCGGCTTGTAGCTCAGTGCCTTAACCACTACGCTACGGCGTGCCCCAAAGTAAAGTGATCCCACAACAGGCCCGGAGGCCCTTGGGGTAGTAGGAGGTTAAGGCTCCCACCTTTTTCTAGACAATCGGCACTTTATGTCAGCCGGGTTGTCAGCCCTGCGTGACGGCCGCCTTTACCCCCAGAACATGCGTCTGGTACTCATTTCCGTTAGAGGCTGAGTCGACCCCAGGGCCATAGTGCCGCCAGAGAGTTTGGGTCAGTTTAAAAATCCTGACCCCCAACGGGACTTGGACCCTCGACCCCTCCGGCTTGTAGCTCAGTGCCTTAACCACTACGCTACGGCGTGCCCCAAAGTAAAGTGATCCCACAACAGGCCCGGAGGCCCTTGGGGTAGTAGGAGGTTAAGGCTCCCACTTTTTCTAGACAATCGGCACTTTATGTCAGCCGGGTTGTCAGCCCTGCGTGACGGCCGCCTTTACCCCCAGAACATGCGTCTGGTACTCATTTCCGTTAGAGGCTGAGTCGACTCCAGGGCCATAGTGCCGCCAGAGGGTTTGGGTCAGTTTAAAAATCCTGACCCCCAACGGGACTTGAACCCTCGACCCTCCGGGTTGTAGCTCGGTGCCTTAACCACTACGCTACGGCGTGCCCCAAAGTAAAGTGATCCCACAACAGGCCCGGAGGCCCTTGGGGTAGTAGGAGGTTAAGGCTCCCACTTTTTCTAGACAATCGGCACTTTATGTCAGCCGGGTTGTCAGCCCTGCGTGACGGCCGCCTTTACCCCCAGAACAAGCGTCTGGTACTCATTTCCGTTAGAGGCTGAGTCGACCCCAGGGCCATAGTGCCGCCGGAGGGTTTGGGTCAGTTTAAAAATCCTGACCCCCAACGGGACTTGAACCCTCGACCCTCCGGCTTGTAGCTCAGTGCCTTAACCACTACGCTACGGCGTGCCCCAAAGTAAAGTGATCCCACAACAGGCCCGGAGGCCCTTGGGGTAGTAGGAGGTTAAGGCTCCCACTTTTTCTAGACAATCGGCACTTTATGTCAGCCGGGTTGTCAGCCCTGCGTGACGGCCGCCTTTACCCCCAGAACAAGCGTCTGGTACTCATTTCCGTTAGAGGCTGAGTCGACTCCAGGGCCATAGTGCCGCCAGAGGGTTTGGGTCAGTTTAAAAATCCTGACCCCCAACGGGACTTGAACCCTCGACCCTCCGGCTTGTAGTTTAGTGCCTTAATCACTACGCTACGATATATATATATATATATATATATATATATGGAGGGCCTCTCTGAATGAGTGATCAGCTCAATCCAGGGTCTACTCAAACCCCGGCCCGCTGAATATGATGCAGCCACTCTACCCCAACAACATTAAATATAGAACATGAAGTTTAAATGTAGTTGCGCATTAGTCAATTTAATATTGCAATGTTTTAGGCCTCTGTATTCTAAAATATAATAGTGTTGATGACGATCATAAAGGTCTGCTGCTTCCCTGCTTTTTTAAGACGGTGCATGCACACCCCATTAACTTCCTTCCTCAATGTCCGGAAAACAGTAATAAATTTAGAGGATGTACCGTAATATCTATAACGAACTCCTATTAATAAACATCATAATCATCATCTTACTCTCACAGAGTTGGCTCATTGTGTTGGCCTGTTTCGGTCTCAATTGAAATTCTATCCGTCAGTGTTTTGTAGACTTCAATTCTTCTTCTTCCTTGGAGGATGGTAGGTAATAGTCTGTTTTGTTAACCTGTCGTCTTTCATTCAAATGACATGTTATATATAAATTTTGTTTTATATATTCAAATTTTGTTTACTAAAGGTTCCATATGATGTTTAATAGAAATTTTTAAAGTTTGTTTTTACATGTTTCTTCTTCATATCAGAAATTGGAACATAGAAATGTGAATTTATTCACATGCTCCAAAATTATTGTTATCCAGTAATTTTACTTCTACCGATATCTGCACCACGAAGCACCGTTATTTATTTTGTATAGATATTTTCATACCATATTCTAGTGTAATTTTATGTAATCCATACATTCCTATCTGTAAGTTATCTTCTGAATTGTAATTATTTGAACTTCGGCAAAAAATAAAATCTTGAATTGTGTATTTTCATATATATTTCTTCTTCTTCTTCCTTCCAAGTATTAGGCCAAGGCCTGTTACGATCCTATAGAAAATTTTCCCTCCAGCGTTTGAGGGAAATTCTCGTATAAGACTTGAAAGCATAATAATAGTCCCTTCGATTGGTTGCTGGCCAAAGGAAGGCAAGACCAGTGATGGGGCTGCCATCTTATAGCCTCTGGTCAGGCTTTTCTAGAGAAGAAAAGAAAATAAAGGAAAGAAGAAATGGAAGAAAGGAAAGACTCCCTAGCCCTCGGATGCCCTAATAGCGTCGGCGTCGAAAAAACAAGAGTTAACCAAGAGAGGTTAGATAGTAAAGTTAAAAGAGTGCAAAACACAAGTAAGTGGAAGAAATGTTTTGCACAGCTTGGGCACCTTGTGGTCGCCATCCACATATCCCCTAGATGAGGACCCCTGAGGGGTCATTTAATTTACATAATTAATTCTTATTCCAAAATATTTTATTAATGTACCGTATTTTACGGACTGTAAGACTCAACTTAATTTTAAGCAATTTTTAAACAAAATGACGTTTTTACCATTTGTATTATTACATTGCAAAGCTAAGACTAAAAAAAAGAAGTTTTAATTTATAAAATTGAACTGATCTTTAAATTCCCTGAAAATCGTCATCTGAACTTTCGTCTTCTTCTTCCTCTATGTCGTCATCGTTGTCCTCTTTATATATATAAGATGGTTTTCACTTCCATCGAGAGCGTTATTTATGCCACACTTATTGAAAGATTCTCTGACTCTAGACCACGACTGTTTTACCCATTGACACACTTGTTTGATTGTAGGTTGTTTTAAATCTCCCTTCGGCGTGAATTCATGTTAGGTTTCATCCATCATCCATTTGTTCCATTCCTCTCTCATATGCACTTTAAATAGTTTATTTATCCAGGCATCAAGAGGTTACAATTGTGAAGTACGTCCTCCCGGAATAACAGCAACCTCTGTATTTCCCTGTCTCAATTTCTCTTTCACAGAATTTTTCAAATAACTACTGAACTGATCTAGTACAAGAAGAAACTCTTCTTCAATAAACCCACTTTCCTTCTCTCGCACAATCTGTTACTCCATAATTTCCCAGGTTCCCGTGGCATCGAATATATGGCTATTTTTTAAGATTTGCGGGAATTTTAAATCAAACACTGGACATTTTTATATTAATTTCGAGTATAAGACAAACCTGAATTTTGGAAGCAATTTTTCAAAGAAAAAAGTACGTCTTATAGTCCGTAAAATACGGTAATAGAAAATAGTCTAGTCAAGCACCTTGGTTTGTAACTCATTCCTCTGAAAATCTGTCATATATATTTTGTATGTTTTGCAACAATAAATCAGATGACGCAAGTTTTATATATTTAGATACTTAAAAAGTATAAATAACTAATTTATGTATCCAATCTTTCATTTTTATTTTATACATCCATGGCATGATAGCATTGAAAAGTCAAGACCTACTGAAGTGGTTGCTGTTAGACGAATATCAACGGCAGTATAGGAATAACATAGTTATCCGCATGTAATCCCTCAGCATTAATTTCAGTTTTTTACTATTTCTTATATCAAATAGCAACTCAGCAATCTTTGCGATACTAATGTAAGTGAAGGCAGTTTCGACACTTCATACAAACAAGAGTTCTATGGTATAATTTAAGTCGAAATAGAATCTCGAACAGCTACTGCGATCTAGCCATTGTAACATACACACACACACACACACACATACCCTATATATATATATATATATATATATATATATATATATATATATGTTATAATTAAATTTTTGACTTTGAGCAATGCAAGCTTAATATGACATGATAAGAAAAATAAATGCCTGGACGGGATTCGAACCCGGAACTCTGGGTCTGTACCCCAGCGTGTTATCCATTACACCACTAGGCGAATCCAATTCAAACACTTATTTTTTTTATATATGTTATATTCTCCATTATTACTAGATGTCGCGAGAACTCGGTCCTCACTGCCTAAATACCATACGATATACAAACTCGTAAGTAACCTTATTTAGGAATTCTAAAATGAAAATAAGCTATTTGAAGAATCCTTAAGAATATAATTGCTATTAATTTTATGACACTAACACGCCCGTATATTCTCTTGAATCAAATAACAAGGGAACTGCCAACCATTGCATGCTGAAACCTACCTTCAAATTCCTCCCTGAGAAGCGTTGTGATGTACAAAGACCGTCTCCTGGAAAAATATCTGCCATTTTTAACCTTAAGGCACATACATACTTACTTAATACTTAATACAGGCTTTTCACTTTACAACAGTTTGCCTTTGATTCCTGCTTTCCACAGATTCCTATCTTCCCATTGTCCATCTTCCATACCCCTCTTCACCATGGCATCATATATTCCCTCATACCATGCTCTTCTACTTCTCCCCCTCTTCCTTCTACCTGGTACCATCCAATCCAACACCTGTTTAGGCCACTGGTCTTCCGACATCCGTTTTACATGACCATATCACTGTAGAGCTCTCTTTGTTATCCTTTCGATAACAGTTTCTTGTGCATCCATTTCTTGTCTGATATATGTATTTCGAATATGTTGTAGCCTGGATATTCTCATACTTCTCCGTAATCCATCCATTTCTGTCGCCAAGATTATTTTCTGCATCCTTTCATTTATTGTCCAGCTTTCTGATCCATATGTAAGTATACTTTCTATTATTGTCTGTATAATCTCTTTTTTTGTTTTTCTGGTCAAATTTCTATTCCATAAAAGACCATTCAGGGATCTAATCGCCTTCCTTGCACAATTTACTCTGTTAATATATGTTTCACTAGTACCAGATTTATCTATTATAGATCCAAGATATTTAAATTCTTCAACACATTTAATTATCATATTATATTATTTATTTGTAGGTAATACATAGAAGCCATAATCTAGCAATGGTAACCTAATGTAGGGAACAGATGGATCCCTGTATGTGTAACAGAGATTTGAAGTGAGGTGGGATGCTGCGCGGACCGTAGGTAGAGTGAGGGTTATCCAGTCTACCAATTCAGCAGTTATATTACTTCCCTATAGCTTAAATGAGAGATTCGTAGCTTAATTTTAGTACCTTGAAGTTAAAAACGGCAGATGTATTTTTGGACACGGCCTTTGTGCATCACAACGCTTCTCTGGAAGAAGTTTCAAGGTAAGTTGCGGTAAACAATGGTTAACAGTTCCCTTGTAAGTTTGGTCATTCTTATTTTTTCCGACAGATGTCAGTAAGTAACAAATAGTTTAATGTTTTATTTTAGGAAGTAATATTTTGAGGTTCTTTTAATTATATTATTTTGAGTCTGTTTATCTTACCTCAATATTAATATTGATTTGTTCTTGAACATGTTTCGATTAGATTCCAATCAACCTCAGCATCTTGCCCAGAGTAGTTTATTCAACCTCCCTCAAATATGCGGCTTGGAACAATTAATATAGGCCTATTACTTTGGTGGGATAGGTTCTGGTTTATGTTTGATTTTTTTTACGAGCCTGAAAATACACTAATGTACAAAAAAATTGTACTTAGGGAGGTTACAATACCTCACCGAGACTAACTTTTAGGAACGATAGATCATACATATCATATCATTTTTAGTTAAGAACCATGTACAGTACTTTCAAACAAGTCGTTTACGACTGGGCATTGTCAATACTATACCCTGTCCGCTCTTAAAGTGATCCTCGTCAAAACAAAACCATGTGACCTGCTCGATTTTCATTGGTTATGGACACCGACGTACTTGTAGAAGCAATATCCTTCCGCCATTCACGCCACAATTACTGTCACTTTCGACAGGGAGATGACGACACAGCAACAGAAGACACGATACTTTCTGCCATTTTGTTTCATGAGAATCGACTGAAGCATGACTCAAATTCATCACCCATATGTAATAAACTATTTTAAGTTACAATTATTGATTAGGTACATTAGAATATTTTGTATGTTTTGAATATTATTATTTTCATTCACGAAGAATAAAAAATATATTCAGAGTGAATATTTTTAATTTAATGAAAGGAACCACATTTTCGCGTACTTGTTGCTTCTACAACGTACGTCGGTGTCCATAACCAATAAAAATCGAGCAGGTCACATGGTTTTGTTTTGACGAGGACCACATTAAGAGCGAACAGGGTTTAGTCAAGGTGGTCGCTCTGAGGATAGGGCACTGCATAAAAACAAATGTACTCAACATATAGATTATCAAAATATAATATGTTCACATTTACATCCTGTTCAATCAACGTCTCCTGTGCTTCGTTAAATGATTAATACATTTCCATCAAAATTTAGATAAACACACTCAAATACAACGATTCAATTATCTATGTGGCACAATTAAACGTACTTCATTGAATAAAACTAGAATAGAAACTATTTTAAAATCTTACAAAGTATTGGCAGTTCCATCTCTTATCTATGTATATGAAACCTAGACATTAACAAAGGCAGATAGTAAACAAATAGAAGCTGCAGAAATGAAGATGTTGAGAGCAATAGCAGGATACCAAAGGACCGATTAAAAGAAAACGAAGATATAAGAACAGAACTTAATATATTTAAACACTGTGAAGGAATAAAATACTATCAAAATGCTTACCTTCAGCACGTATTACTAATGAATGAACAGCGCATTCCAAGAAGACGATTGTTGGGAAGACCATTGAAGAGATGGAACGAACAATTCGACCTACAATGAGATCGGAACAGGCCATTGGGCTTAATCCTTGTTGTTAATGATGATGATGATGATGATGATGATGATGATGATGATGATGATGATGATGATGATGATGATGAATTTCCATCAACGACAGTCCATCTCTGTCGAGCAAGGTAGGATTATTTTATGTGGTGAAACGTATCAATTACACGGGCAATCAGCTGAGCTCTGGTGGTAACTTAAGTTGCATACACCATACTTTTGACTTTCCCATAAATAAATAATGAAAACTATCAAGGAGCGCTAGGATAAATGAATGCGCTGGCCACGCTGGAGATTCTACTCGTCAAAAAAAAATTAATCAAAGTAAACAGTTGTAATAGTGCTCTCTCAACAGTATTGGAGTGTTTTGGGACTCCACCATGCTGGATTACTAATACAGAAACTGGCATGTTGTCTAACAGGTCCAGAAGTGCGTATTATAGGAACCATAGTCAAACTGTCCGAGTTAATATTGCTAGTAGAACTACAGATCCCAGCAGATGAGTATCAACAACTCCAGCCTAAATGTCACGAAAAAAATTTTGGCGATTTCGAATAGCAATGGCATGTGGAATCACATAGTCCCAGATGCGACTTTCCCTACTGTTAAATAACCATCACGAGTAAAGTAGGCCTCGTATGTAAATAACTCGTATTTGGGAAGGCACCATCATTATCACTGTGCGATAAAAAACATACAAATTATGTTACACATAATTAAAAACCCAAACACCAAACAAAATTAATTTAATTGATAATATGTGTAAAATAATGTATTGCTTGTATGTGAATACCGTACAAATTGTATACGAGGTGCAAAATCTCGTGGTCTACGGATAGTTCCTGAATCTTCTGAGCCACAGCATGCGTGATAAATCACTCAACTACGTCATTCTAAAACTCAGTGTTCTCACATCATCTATCTATAATCATTCTAAAATCGAAGATTTCCAAATTTTGTAGGTCTCCATGAATTTCAAAAACGGTTTCCTGATGTGGATATCTCCTGTTACAATACCGTTGCTCGTATAGTATGCGACAATCCTTTTTTCCATATTCTCCAGCCACATCGCAACACACCGTCATGTCTGTTAGGTCGGATAACACGTAGTTCATATTTATTGACACCTCACAAATACACTATTGGTAAGGCAGTGTGAAGGCATACTCAGGTACAATTAAAATGTAATTAACTAACTAACTTATTGGCACTATCGAATCTATAGATTCATGTCCACGCAGACATAAGGTCTCCGCACTTCCATATCCTGATCCTATCATCCCTGTAAACTATGCATCTCTCAAATCATGGTTAATGTTACTCTTCCACCTCATTATTGTTCTACCAACTGGGCGTTTCCCTCTAGTTTTCCTACAATAAGCTTCCATGCCTCTATTTCATTCCCATTCGTGCCACATGCACCACTGCCTATCGCAGTCTATGAGACTTAACTGGTCGCATTATACAGGTATCCACAAAGTCCTGCTACCAAAACAATGTAACTTAGCTCGTAAACTATTTGGGATAGAGACATGCGGTTATTGCAACGTGTTCTACATCTCTCAAAGTTTTGTTTTCATTTGTTGCAGTTTGTGCTCTAAACGACACGACGACATTACAGGAAAAGGCCCAATATGTATGGTGGTATGCTGAGTCTGGTAAATCATCAGTAACTGTTCAGCGAAATTTCCGCCAGCTATATGGAAGATATCCCCCATCCAAATCATCCATAATTAGATGGGCCGAGAAATTACTAGCGACTGGTAATGTCATGGACTTGCCACGGAGTGGATGATCAGATGTGAGGCAAGAAACAATCGACAATGTTCAGCTTGCATTTTAACGCAGCTCTCGAAAATCGGTTCTTCGTGCTTCACGGGAACTGCATTTACCAAAATCAACCATTTATAACGTCCTCCATAAGGAGCTACATATTCAGGCCTATAAAGTGAAAATTATGTAAGCGTTGCTGCCAACTGACTTCCCTCGGCATGCTGAATTTTCTGATTCTATAGTTAACGCAATTGAAGAAGACAATGAGTACCTGCAGAGGGTGATGTTCTTTGATGAAGCGACTATCTTTGTGTCGGGACACGTTAACCAACATAACATTCGGATATGGGGGTACTGGTGATTTACCAGACTCGGCATACCACCATACGCATTGGCTCCTTTCCTGAGATGTCGACATTGTCGTTTATATCACAATCTATAAGAAATGTAAATAAAATCTTTGAGAGATGTAGAATACGTTGAAAAAAATAAACCTCATGTCTCTATCGCAAACAGTTTACGAGCTAAGTTGCATTGTTCTGAAAGCAGGACTTTGTGGACACCCTGTACCTGGTTTCCTATAAAGATCATGTAGCTCACTGTTGCATATTCTTCTCCATTTGTCTGTCTGTTCTTGATTCAAAAAGTTTCCTGAGAACTTTATTCTCAAATACTCGTAGTATTTTCTTCTCCCTTAAAGTAAGAGTTCTTGTTTCGCGTCCATATAATACAATTGGTAGAATAACATCAGTTTAACGTTTTTTATTTAGAGAAGTTGATACGAAAAGAGTCCCTGTAATGCATAATAGCATGCATTTCCAGAATTGAGCCGATGTTTAATTTCTTTATGCATCTCATTTCTATTTGTAATGATTGTTTCTAGGTTTTGAATTCAGCCACTTCTTCAAAATTTCCCTCTGTTGTCACTAACCATCCATTTTCATTATATAATGTATTTCTGTGCGTGAACATATATTTAAAAGATAAGTAGAAATAAATTTATATGTTTTTCTTAAATTGTTAATAAATTAGTTCTCTATCCTATAATCGCTTAAAAGTACAGGCCTGAATTTCAAAACTGATTATGCGAGGTTACAAATAGTATGGTGCTAGTGTTTATTTGTGTGGCGATGCTGGAAGTTTCCAACAAAATTAATGTAGGTATTTATGGAGATTATTGAAAACCACTGGCAATTCTAGTAACCAGAAACTGCAGTAGTTATGAGAGATCTCTGATGTGGTTTTGTTTCAGTCGTTACGGGTAGAGAAGTGTTACATTAAAGTTTACATTCATTTGATCACAAAACGCATTGTGCAATATAATACATAATCACAAAAACTTGCAACCATAATCTCAAACTTTGAATATCACAGATGGGAACTTCAACACCTCGAAGTTTGCACGGTGCAATCATTAAAATATAGCTACTTAAGTCTTGAAATGTTAAACACATGTTTCTTGTTTACACAATTTTTTATCTGCACACTATGCCAATAAATCTTAATTTCATCTACGCAAAGACACTGGCTAAACACATGAGATTGTTCTAAGTACACGATACCTATAAATACGCAACATCATTAAATTCGAATGAGAGGAAAACCTGGAGGGAAGTGAACAAGTTGGCTCAGAATAGGATCCGTTGGCGACGCTTTGTGGATGTCCTATAATCCTGATAGGAGATGGTGGTGATGATAATGATGATGATGATTACATTGGAATGGACATTTAACAACAAATGAAGGAACTTTGAAGAAGTGGCAGAATTAAAATACTTAGAAACAATGATTACAGATACCCATGAGGTTCAGACAGGAACTATGAGTATACATTGGCTCACCTATGGAAATGCATTATTTTATGCTTTACAGGGACTCTTTTCATACAAATTTCTCTACAAAAATGTTAAACATATATAAAGTTGCAATTCTTCCAGTTAAATGGATTGGAACAGTCTCTTAGTTTAAGGGAGGAGAAAATGCTAGGAGTATTTGTTTAGAAACATTTTCGGACCAAAAAGAGAAGAATAAATAAATTGGAGGATGAAAAAAAAGTACATAAAATTGAGCTACTTAATCTTTATGGGAAACCAGTTATAATGACAATAGTACAGTCTCGTAAACTGTCTTAGACAGGACTTATAACACTTATGGGAGGTGAAAGAGGAAACATTCTTATAGGTAAGTCAGAAGAAAATCAGGCACTAGGTAGGACAAAAATGAGATGGGAGAATAACATTAGCCACGATGTGAGAGAAGCGAATTTTACAAGGTATGTTTGAAAAATATTATCTCAGGATAGGGATGTAAGAATAATTCATATGAGGCGGGGCTATAAACCTGCTGGTATGAGTTAATTAGTTACGATTATTATTATTATTGTTATTATTATTATTATTATTATGTCCACCGCTGTGGTCTCCAGGCAGCGTGCTGCCTTGTCACGCAACGGGCCGGGTTTCGATCCCCGGTCGGGGCAGTTTTTTCTGGGTGAGGTTTTTATCGAGGATTTCCTCACCTGTAAGGCAAATGTCAGGAAAACTTTAATAATAACATCATTATCATTATGAAAGTTATATTATTATTATTATTATTATTATTATTATTATTATTATTATTATTATTATTGTCCACCGCTGTGGTCTCGTGGTAGCGTGCTCCCTTGTCACGCAGCGGGCCCGGGTTCGATCCCTGGTCGGGGCAGTTTTTCTGGGTGAGGTTTTTATCGGGGTTTTTCCTCACCTGCAAGACAAATGTCAGGAAAACTTTAAGGCCCAAACGGTCCCCGAAATCATATGGTCATCTTCTTCATCATCATCCTTATCATTATCATCATCACCGGTGTGGAAAGCAACGGGAAGCTACCACACCTACACAATTCCCTAGTAAAGCTGCAAGCATAGCATGAAAATGCTATGATTGCAGTGAAGGACCTGCCTTGGGGCAGAATTACTATGGATGGATGGATTATTATTATTATTATTATTATCATTATTATTATTATTATTATTATTATTATTATTATTATTATTATTATTATTATTATTATTATTATTATTATTATTATTATTATTATTATTATTATTATTATTATTATTATTATTATTATTGCAGGAAGCACAATAGAACTAATCAGGAGTTGTCAAGCGATAGCCAATCACCCTACCTTTTCAGTAAAATTTCCTGTGACGTATTACCATTCACGCTTGTCTATTCAACGCGATCCTATTTCACTCGCTCAAAGGATAACGTGTCCACATGCGACGTCTTTACGTAAGAATGACTTTCCCAATGCGATTCAGGAATAGAGTCCAGGTGATTTGCATAATCCGCACAGATACGCTAAGGGCGTTTCTTTCTGTGAGAAGAAAATGCATGTAAATTACTTGCAAAGAGAAGTTCTTTGTCACCTGTATCTACTGCTCAGTTTCCGAGAAATACCGACAAAATACAACCATTCTGACCCCCCGCATATTTTATTGTACTGTATATGGAACATGAGAAATGAGGGAAATTTTGAGGAAATAGCTGAATTCAAATATCTAGAAACAATAATCACAAATAGAAATGCGATGCACAACATAGGCTCAAATCTGGAAATGCGTGTTATTATGCAATACAGGGACTAATGACATCCCAACTCCATTCAAAAAACATTAGACTGAAATTATATAAAAACTATTATTCTACCAGTTATATTATATGGATGTGAAACATGGACTCTTACTTTAAGCGAGGAAAGAAGATTACGAGTATTTGAGAATAAAGTCCTTAAGAAAATGTTTGGACCAAAGAGAGATGAACGGGGATTTAGAAGGTGAATTTTTGGGTGAAATTTTAATTTTAATTTTAATTTATTTCTAATTATTTTTGATGAGGCTATGAAATCTAATTAATAAACTAGGATTAGATACCCTATTATTTATGAATTAAAAATTTAGGTGAATGGAGATGACTACACAACAGCGAACTACATGATCTTTATAGGAAACCAGATATAATAAGAACAGTTAAGTCTCATAGACTGCAAAGGGCAGGACATGTGTAACTTAATAAATATGTTAATGATAGTAATGACCGTTTGGGCCTTAGTTTCCTGACATTTTCTTATAGGTGAGAAAAAGCCCCGAAAGAAACAATTACCCAGAAAACTTGTCCCTACCGGGGATCGAACCCGAGACCGCTGCGTGACAAGGCAGCACGCTACCTCGAGACCACAGCAGTGGACTATACATGATATATATGAACATATCTAAAGTGTCATAGTAGGCCCCAAATGGAACTGAAGCATTATGTGCAGAGATTAAGGAAGAATATTTTGCAACCGAGATCGATTTTTATGAATACGTAGAAAAATAAGATTAGATAAAATACCAAACATGAAAATAGGAGAAATTGTGGAAGGAGTTAAACATATAATTGATGAAATATCCAGAAACGACAGATAAATTGGTATGGATTTAAAGTTAGGATGGGCAACAAAATATGGCCAAAGAAAATTTTAGAATGGATACTGTCAGGAAGATAGAGATTTGGACGAGCTAAATACAGTTGGAGGAATGATGGCCAAGGAAGATATGAAAGGAATTGGATTGGAAGAAGAGGACTGTAGGGTAACAGAGTGGAACCCTTGATAGAGGTCCACTCCAGGGAGTAGGCGCCCCTGCCCTTTTGTGAGCTCCAGGTCCCACTCGCCCAGTGGGTAGTACCTGGGTAGGGCCCCGTCCACAGGGTTACGTGGGGAGAAGAGAAGTCCCCAAAGCCGTAGTGAAGGCAACTTCTCTAGGAGACGAACACTCCGAAATTCCAGTTCCCTGCCCTCCAGGAAGAGGGGTTTGGCTAGAGGCTGGTAACCTCTACTAGTAAAAAATAACTTACTCATAAACTTCAGCAGAAGAAAAGCCGGATTGATTACATATAGACAAAAATGGAAGCAACACATAGACAGGATGAATGAAGATAGATATCCAAAACAAATAACAAAATACAAACCTAAAGGCACCCGAGATGTGGGCAGACCTAGAAAGAGATGGGCTGAAGTCGGAACGGGTCAACAGACCTAATCCATGAATGCAGATGATGATGATGAGAAGAGGACTGCTTAGAAAAAAGGAAATGAAAATTGGAAACAGAAACAACGCCAGTTCTAGAAATCTGTATAATAATAATAATAATAATAATAATAATAATAATAATAATAATAATAAATTAAGTAATAAGGTAATGAAACAATACAACAAACTGTAAGATTAATATAATTATTTGTTGAATGTAAGTTTAACAGAATTATTTGTTGGTTCGTTTAATTCAATAACAATCCCGATCCTCTTTCAGGGATTTAGCATATTACATCTCGTAGTGAAGATCCATTAAAGAAATCTCTCTTAAAGAGAACTGTAGAGTAGAGGAGAATTACAGAATATCAAAACAAAAAATCTTGCTTTTTATCACGATCTGAATGCGAATTTCACAAAAAAGTTTTTTTTTCATGAATGCTATTGATTGTGTACTTCCTATAAAAATATTGTTTGACAGGTGATGTGTGCACACCTTAGAGCTTAAATCAAATTTATAATCTCTATATATAATTATTATTAATTCACGTACATATCATCATTTGATTTAATAATTCGTTTAATTCAAATTGTATTGTAATTCATCATCACTTAAACACAAATTGAACCTTGACCTAAAATGCTATTATTTACTCGTTTTAAAATTTATACAGTTTGATTAAAAATTTAGTAAACATTACTCGCTTTTATTCCATCCCTCACAAAGAGGGATCCCCAAATAAATAATAATTAAATTGTAGACATCATGTAATATTTATTTTTATTGTACGGTAATAATTTAGATGTAAGAGTATTTGTATCTTTTTTAACCTGGTTGAGTGGTAGACAATGCCTTAAGGCCTTAACTCCGGCAGATAAAATAAATATATTATTATGATTATTATTATTATTATTATTATTATCATTATCATTATTATCATTATCATTATCATTATTATCATTATCATTATTATTATTATCATTATCATTATTATAATTATTATCATTATTATTATTATTATCATTATCATCTATTAATTATTATCCTCTATTATCATTATCATCTATTATCATTATCATCTATTATTATTATCTATGTTTATCTATTCTTATCATTATCATTATCATTATTATTATTATTATTATTATTATTATTATTTTATTATGATTATTATTATTACTCTTATTAGTACTATTACTATTATTACTAGTATTAGTTTTATTATTACTATTATTATTATTACATAATGATTATTATTAATTCTATTACTAATTATGCTTATTTTTATCTATTCGTATCGTTCTTCTTATCATTCTTATTAGTATCATTATTATCATTATCATTATTATCATTTTTCATTATTATCATTTATCATTATTATCATTATCATCATCATCATCATTATCATCATCATCATTATCATCATCATCATTATCATCATCATCATTATTATCATTATTATCATTATTATTATTACTATTATCATTATTATTATTATTATTATTATTTTATTATTATTATTTGAATTGAGTAGCAAAACAATGTCATCGTTAAATTCTATATGGTGGGACAAGCATATTTGGAAAGACAAAAACAAATATATTGGTAAAACATTGGTGTGGGTATGAGGTATGGGCAATCAATAAGTACTACAAGAACAGACTAATAGCACTAGAAATGGATTATTTACACAGAAGTGCCAGAAAGTCAACATTGGAAGCAGAAGAAAGCATAATTGAAAGAATTGAGGAGAAGGAATTTAAGTGGTTAGGACATGTTTTAAGAATGGAAGATGAGCCATGGCCGAAGCAACTATATCAATGGCATCCGACCAGAAAGAAGAAAAGAGGGAGACCAAAGTTAACATGGAAGGAAAACATGAATACAGTAATGCAAGCAAGAGATGCTAAAGAATGGAAGATGCCCCAAGATCGTAGGCTTTGGAGGTTTGGCACGGTAAGACGGCAATAGCTGTAAAAACTTGAAGATAGATAGATTATTATCATTATCATCGTTATCGTTATCGTTGTCATTGTTGTCGTTATTATTATTATTATTATTATTATTATTATTATTATTATTATTATTATTATTATTATTATTATTATTATTATTATTATTATTATTATTATTAAAGAAGCAGAAGTCGTGTAATTCTCTCCCTCCAAACCGGTAAAGCCACTTTTACCTTAAAGCTGGCTTCTATCAATCTTTGTAGATTAGGTCGATCTCTATATACCCTGCACTTCCATTTGTGGGGATTACGGTGCTCCGTAGTGGGAGTGTTTTAACCAATTTAAATTTTAGTTACGCTTATTTACTCATAGATATCAACTAATTATTTCACATTTAGAAGACAGTTTACAAATGGCAGTTTATACATTAAATAACACATAAAGATAATATATAATTTGAAAATTTCCACGGAAAAAAAAACAAAAATATTTGGATTTGTACGAACAGATCACATCGGAACAAAAATAATTATAAACATTACAGCAATCATGGATTCAATTATCTAGGCTGCAATGTTTCATACCAAGTTTCAAATGACTTAGAACACAAATTAGCAATTTTTTTCAATTAATTGACGCAATCAAACGAACTATATTCAGGAAAGTGAGAAGAGAAAGTGTATTCAAACTATACAGATCGTTAGTACTACCTACATTTTTACACGGTTCAAAAAACTGGGTCTTAACCACATCCCAGTGGAGGAGATTTGAAGTAGCAGAGATAAAATTACTTAGATCTCTTGCAGGACACTCTGTCCTTGTCCGTAAAACAAACGAATCTATTCATCAAGAACTAAATATCGCAAATATATTAGAAATTATTGACGAATACCGGTCAAATTGGCATTCCCATTTACAACACATGCAACCATTAAGAATTTCATTAGTCGTATAGATACATACCACAGGATAAACGAAGAATTGGAAGACTCAAGAAGCGATGGAGAGAACAGCTATAAATTATGGGACAGAACGGATCAAAATCGTGATGATGATGTCAACGAGTGATATGGATTCGGCATATCGCCTCAGTGAAATACCTAGTGGGGAACTAAGGTATTACTCGGATGGGTAACGGTCGGTAAATTTTGCACAGATCTCTCTTTATTCAGGCTTCCCGTTCTCTTACGAGCTTGAAAATCTTTAGACTCGGGACCCACGGCTTTAAATCTCTCCCGCATGACTTGTCCCTTGGATTCTTGCAGCCTAAAAAACCAACAACCCCTGCTGGGTTTGAACCCGCGTCCCTCGGAACTAAAGTCAAGGAACATAACCACTAGCCCATCGCGACCGACATAATTTTATTTACAAATACATTATTTCCCGATCCTGACATATAAATACGTTTGACTGTAAGTACAATAAAATTCCCTCTTCTGGAATAAATTTTAATTGGAGTATAAGACATATATTTTTTAGGACCGTAAGAAGTTAAAAAATCCACTATTCGAGTATTACGTAATGACACGTTGAGGCATGAGATGCGGTTAAGACCCTATCATTGAAGTTCTATAATATAGGTCTACACGAATGCCGGCTGACCAGGCTGTAGCAACATAACAGGAGCATATGAAATGAAATTAAAATAAACGGATGAGTATGGTAAGGCGGAGGAATAGTTTTTGGCAGGGGGAAACGGGAACAAACTCCTAGCGCAAATTTTCAAATGAATATTTTCTTATAACACATTCCTTTATAATGTTTAGAATGTTCAGTAAATGTCTTGTGAAAAAAAATGTTTCCCTGTTTCACTCAGAGATGAAAAACCCCAATTTTTAATATCTGCGAATGCTTTTATTTAATAAGCGCAGTGGACTATATTTGTAATTAATGAAGAGTGCAAATTGTGAATATTAACTTCGCGTATTTCACTCCACGATTTCTCCATTCTCATCTCATCCATTTCGTTTCATTTCGTTAATCCACCCCTGTGACGATGCGTCAGGAGTGTCGGCCGGCATCCTTGTAGTTCAGAGACCTCTATAATGTGCCGGGAAATTGTTGTTACTTCTTCAGGGTCGGGCTGAACTTATGATTTTAACCGGTGATAGATAAGGAACTATTTAAGGCAAATAGTGATCAAACTAATTTTAGGTGACGTGACAGAAGAATTTTATTAATTTTCTTTTCTCTCAATAGTAAAATATACACTTTGCCCTTACAAATTGGCTAAGGAACGGTCAAACACACGACTAAGTTTAATAATGCTCATCGCGGATCTTCTTTTATACGTCCCTCTTAATGGGAACACTCGCCCCACGCACTTTGACTATCGGGGAGCACTTGTCCCTCTTACTCTGTATGGTATACGGATAGGGCGCTCACCCTATTTACTTTGAGTATCGGGGAGCACTCGCCCCACTTACTTTATTTTTAACTTATATAACATTTTATATTAAATATTTAAGAAAATCGTGGATTTGACTTATTTTTCCGTCGCCATTACAATTTTTATACAAAATTTTCATTGGATAAAATAAATCTTTTGACAAAATTTTCATTGGATAAAATAAATCTTTTGACACACCTCTATATGCTACATGTGCAAGTCGATATAGGCCTACTAGATTTAGGGCGTGGCCTTTTACATTACTATTTTCATTTCCAAGTAATTCGAGGTCAATAATCTCTCTAGCTGCTCGCTATGTTTTTTGAAGGCTACATCCTTTTTTTTTTTTAGTTTGAAGTTTCTTAAAAGCAATAAACCAACCTTTCATCCCTCCGCAATAAAACTTATCCTCCAAAATACATAACATATGACCATGCAAAAACTTAATGTATTTATTTAACTTCAGACGCCCTCAAATAACTTAAAACGCCGCTGTCGGAAATGACTTGTTTACTAGAACATATTACTTTATTTTACAATCAAAAGAGCCCTCCAATTATACCGGTTCAATAAATATAGGGGATTCATCTCATCTTATACCTTGACCTGACCCTGAGTTGGACACGAGTTGAGGATAATTTATTTATTTTTGAATAAATAAAATAACTATATTTTATTTGTGTTTATTATAAAGTGTGAGTGCACCTACTTATTAAATCTAAAGCGTCGTATTAAAGTAAGTAAAGAAGTTAAGTACATTAGAGTTACCAGAATAGGGTATTTAACAGAACATGAGCTTCTTCTAGGACCCAGTGATCATGGCCATGTATAAATTCATCATTAGTTAAAAAAGTGACCACACAATGTCCTTGAGCGCAATCTCATGGAAACTGTAGCCGTGCGACCCGCGATAATTTTAATAGTATTTAACGCGCAAAAATGATGTACTAAAAAATAATAATTTTAATATTAACACAGCCGGATAGCCTATCTTGGGTTCAAATCCCAGCTCATATGTATTCTCTCTCTTTAGTTACGTTAACCAGGGCTTACAGACGGCTTGTCTGGGATAATTATTTTTCTTATAAGGTTCTAAATTAACTAAATTTCAGAGAAATCCTAACATAATGGTTTCTCACAGTAGACACAACCCCAATAAGTCTTGTTGATACAAGTTTCACTATTTGAGAGAGTACTCGGGGGTTACAAAGAATTTCTGTTCTTCCCCCCCCCCCAGAAGATGGCCCTTAGAAGTTCAATTGTAGAGATATTGAGTTTAAATACCTGCTCAAATATTTCTCTATAATTATGTCAAATAGAACCTACAGACGGCTTGTCTGGAAATATTAATTTAAATGATAATAATAATAATAATAATAATAATAATAATAATAATAATAATAATAATAATAATAATAATAATAATAAAAATAATAATAATAATATTATTATTATTATTATTATTATTATTATTATTATTATTATTATTATTATTATTATTATTATTATTATTATTATTATTATTATTATTGAAACTGGCAGAGTTAATGACAAAAGACTATCTTCCATTCAATAAACAAAGTAATATAACTAACTAACTCACTGGCACTATCGAACAGGTAGGTTCATGTCCGCGCCGATATAAGCTCTCCATACATCCCTATCCTGAGCTAATGTTTTCCAATCATTCCTGTATAATCTACTGCCTTCAAAGCATGGTTAATGTTATTCTCCTACCTCATTCTTGGTCTACCAACTAGACGTTTTTCCCTGGTTTTCCTATAAGGAGCTTCTATGTCCCTCTCTAATTTTCCATTCATACTATATGTCCTGACTATCGTGGTCTACGAGAATTAACTGTTATTATATCTGGCTTCCTATAAACACCATGTAGCTCACTGTTATGTAGTATTTTCCTTTTACCTGACTGTTCAACTCACTTTGGTCCAAAAATGTTCCTAAGAACGTTATTCCCAAATACTCGTAATATCCTTTCCTCCCTTAAAGTAAGAGTCCATGATTCGAAACCATATAATATAAATGGGGGAATAACGGTTTTATATTACATTTTCAGTTTAACTTTTTTTAAAGGAGTTCGGACAACAAGACTCTCTATATTATACCAGCCTGTACAAAAATGATCTTCTAGACGGAAGAGAAAGATGTTTTAAATTAATTGTAGGTAGCAATAACGGAGTAAGGTTATCATAGTATAAATGCAGTGTCACTGTTCCATAGAGAATTCTTTGCTACGACCCGTAAAGAGAATGGTATTATCCCAAGAGGACATAAGCGGCTTCAATCTTCCCATACGTTTTAGACTCATAAACTGATAAGACGGTAATGACATCAAGCTTACAAGGGGAAACCATCATATTTCACGTTTGTTTTAAAATATTATCCCAAACCAGTGTCTGTCAAATTGTGACTCAATTTAATGCTCTACGCAATTAAAAGAATTTCAAAACATTGTTCACATAATTTGAGAATTGATTTCAATAAAGATTCTACTTATAATCATCCCTGTCTAAATTCTACATATCTTCCTGTATCTCTTTTTCTCTCTCCCTCCTTTCTTTATTTTACCTATTCCTTCGCAAGTAGTTTTAGACGACCCATGCGTCACGTGCTGTACAAGAGCACGACCTATTGGGAGAAGATTTTTAACTCTGGATTACATGGGGATATCGTTTTTTTTTATCACACAAGAATATGGATGGCTTCTTCTCTTGAGTGATCAACACAATACCGGAGTCACTTCAGTAAAAACAAGAACATCTAAGAAAAGACGCACCATTTTAAATCTTACATTCAAACCAAAAAAGGGCGAATGTGAAATAGTTGATGACATAAGCTAGTTCGGGTCTCCATGGAGGAAGAAATTTTCTCGTGGAATTTGGCCAGAATCGTGAGGAATTTGGATATTTAAAATAAGTAGTGACTCCAGGTTGAGAAAACCAGCTATAACGGCTGTGGTACCCGATATGGTGGCCACATGTCACTCTACACTGACTGGATAATCGTCTACCTCTTTGATTAACACATGTGAGGCCAGCAGCCGGCTGGTAGGTCAAGGGCCTGCCCCGCCTTGCAGTTTAGTTTTTAGATTATAATTGTCTGGTGGTGTTTGGGAACGTGAGTTACGTTCCGCCAAAAATCCCTCATCCAGAAAATTTAGACATCGATCCGAGTCTGCTTCATCCCCGAGCAACTATAATGTTACGTCTAGACAACAGCTGTGGTCAAGCCTAAATTTAAGAAATAAATGAATGAACATATCCCTAACTTGATAACTGAGAATATCAACGAATGATTGAACTAGTTGCTTGCTGTCACTGGCAAGCAAAAACACAATTCAGGAGGAGAAGAAAAAATACAATGGAAGATATTGTAACAAACCAACTCAATGGCACTATTGGACCCGTAGGTTCATGGCCGCGCAATATAAACACTCAATACGTACATATCGAGAACTAATAGTTTCTAATCATCCCCTGTATCATATACTTCCTTCAATTTCTGATTAATGTTATCACATTCTCGGCCAACCTACTGGGCGTTTTCTTTCCGGTTTTTTAATAAGGAGTCTCCATAAACCCTCTCTCATTCCCCATTTGTGCTACATTGACCGCCATCGCAGTCTAAGGTACTTAACCATTCTTATTATATGTAGTTTTCCATAAAGGTCATGTAATTCACTGTTACACAATTTTTTTTTTTCCATTCGCCTCTCGGTTCATCTCTCTTTGGTCCAAAATATTTCCTAACAACTTTATTCTCAACTACTCGTAATTTTTCCTCTTTCCTTAAAGTAAGAAAGTGTCCATGTTTCCCATCCATGTAGTATAATATAAGTAACAGTTTTATATAATTTGAGTTTAATGTTTTTTTAAAGAAGTTTCGACGAGAAGAGTCTATGTAATGTAAAATAGTATGCATTTTGGGAAACGAGCCTATGTTTAATATATTTTTTCACCTCATTCTAGTTTGAAATTATTGTTTCTAGATATTTGAAATCAGTCACTTCTTCATAACGCCTTCATTTTACATTAACTATCCATTCCCATTATACTACTATATATATATATATATCCATAGTAATTCTGCCCAAGGGCAGGACTTTCACTACAATCATAGCATTTTCTGCTTGCAGTTTTACTAGGGAATTGTATCTTCCCGTTGCTTTCCACACCGGTGAAGGATGATGATGATGATAATGATAAGGATGATGATGGCCATATGATTTCGGGGACCGTTTGGGCCTTAAATTGTTTCCTGACATTTGTCTTACAGGTGAGGAAAAACCCCGATAAAAACCTCACTCAGAAAAACTGCCCCGACCGGGGATCGAACCCGGGCCCGCTGCGTGACAAGGCAGCACGCTACCTCGAGACCACAGCTGTGGACACATATATATATATATATATATATATATATATATATATATATGTGTGTGTGTGTGTGTGTGTGTGAGTGTTATAATTAGATTTATTGATGTTTACTTCCAGCCCCAATTCCTTAGTGTTGATCAATAGAATGTGCTTGTTGGTGCTTCGTATTTCTTCGCTATTGTCTAATAATACGATTACAGCATCAGCATAAACTAACAGCCTATTAATACATTTGAATTGTAGACCATCAAACCTCTAAAGATTTGATGACATGTACTAGTACAAAATTTAATAATAGAGAATATAGTGCATGCCCTTGCTGTTATCACTGTAATGTTAAAATAATATATATCTAAAAATTGTTTGCATATTCGAATAAATCTAACAAACTTTTTTTAGGAATTTCAAACTCTAGTAGGATACTATATAACTTCTACATCTTAATTGATTCATATGAATTTTTTAAATAAACATATACTTTATGCACAGTGTCATTATATTCCATCTTATTTTCTGAAATCTGTCTTATAGGCCTATTAAAACTGATTTATTGTACACCTATTTCTTCTAAAACCACATTCATTATCACGTATTACGCCGTGAGTGCGGATATTTACACATTTCTTAGAAATTTGTACAAAGTTGAAAGTAATGAGATGCCCTTGTAGTTGTTATATCAATTTTATTAATTTTCTTATAGATTGGTACGATAATCGATTCTTTCCATTGATTTTGAAGAGCTTCTTTTTCCCAAATCCTACTAGGAACCGATGTATCTTCTCCAACAGTTTTTTTTTCTTCACCTTGGTTTTATCAGTTCTTCTGGAATCCCACATGTGGGCTTTTCCGAACATGTTCCATCATCAGCTTTTCGAAAGACGACCTTTGAAAATCTGATGATGGAATATATTCCGGAAAGCCTCAAAGTGTTTTAGCTGAAATTTCAATTAGTTGAAGACGACTGAGATATCAGGAACATATTTTAATATTTTAAATCATTAACACGGTAACCTCATCAGTGTTATATAATGGTTTCAAAAATATTGATTACAATTGTGTTACCTGGTCAGCATGACCCAATTTATCAAACCTTACTTTCACTTTTCTTAACTGAATGTCGTTATTTTTCGTATCAAGTAGCTACTCACTGTACTTATGAGGCCGTGAACTTGGTAATGTTATTTATTGGTACAAAGCCGTTAATTGTTGTAAATTTTGTATAGGCCCTACGTAGCGGTCTGCCGTTCATGCCACTCATAGAAAGTGGCGTCTTACGGAATAATTTGCAACAGTTAAGAGTAGAGTCCTTTTAGAGAGATCAGGGACAAGTACGTTCGAGTTGGTCACTTGTGAGTCAGCTGGAAGACTCTCACACTTCACTATACCAGCTTTTATTGACAGTTAAAGCTGATAAAGCTATTGTAGTATCATAAAATTGGCTAATCTCCTTTCTTTATTGGTTTATTAATTACAATCTACGATTTCCATATATATATATTTATTAAATAAAACTTTCCTCATTAGACGATTGCCTCAAAGACAAAGTGATACAATTAATTTTTGTAATTGATGAAACACATTTTGTAAATATATTTTTAAAAATTCAACTTGTAGGCCTAATTGAAGTATATATACTATAAAGTAATTTTCTAAATATGGTTTCTTAAAATTGAAATTGATCCTCTAATGACAGCGATGGCAATTCTAGAATTCTGTCCATATCTAAGGAATTCCAATATTTGGCTAAGAATCCTGGTATAGTACCTCTTGCCCCGATCATCAATCCTGTGACAGTTATACTATCTAGTTGGTATTCATCTTTGTAATAGTCAATTGTTGGCTCATATATGGCTTTCTTTTCCGAGTCAACTTCCTCAGGTTGGCCACTATGAGTCTCAAAACGAATTGTGGGATCTAATATCATACCTATTATTAGAGGATGGTCTAAATGCAATAATATCTATTCGTCTGTTACTCCCATTAATGGCCACACCATGTACTTCCTCATAAACTGTGTCTCCAAAATCTCGCGAGGCTTCTGCCATCGTATTTCGAATAGTGTGGTGCCGAATATTTCTCAGTGGTTCTCCAAATGGACAGGCCCCAAGGACGTGTGCAAGGGTTTCGTGCTCTCTGCGACGTTTACAGAGGGTATCGTCCTACTATATCACCCAGGTTAAATTTTCAAATTTTAAGCTTCGTTGTAAGATACGGGAATGTGAAGAGTTTAATATGGTACATGGAATGTCTCTGATCTTTAGTGCAAAATTATGTAGACGATAGAAGACAATTATATTCAAGACCTCAACTACATTAAATATATGGCAAAAAACCAATGGCTATAATGAATAAATCATAGATAAACTCGTAAATAAACAAAACAGAAAGAACAATATAACCAACATAACTAAACTAGAAAAAGAATCTGACAACAACAAGAAAACATGGATAACACATATACAGGAAACGAAACGACAAAATTAGCCAATATACTAAAGAAAGCCGATAAAAACGTAAAAATAGCATAAAATAGCATACAGAACTAATAAATTAAACAACATAATAAACAATAACATTGAAGAAAATAACATTTTCAATAGTATATAAATTGGGATGTAAGGACTGCAACAAATTTTATATAGGAAGAACAAACAGAAGTTTTAACATCAGATTTAAAGAACATTTTCGAGACTTCATTCACGCAGAAGGAAAATCAAGTTATGCAAAACACGTTATCCATGAAGGACATCGCATGTTAAATATTGAAAACACCCTAACAGTAATGCACAGGGAAAATAATCCAGCGAAGATAAACGTACTCGAAGAGATGTAAATCATGAAAGCAGCTCACAACAACGACAATCTGATAAACGAAAACGAACCCAATACATGTATCCCCCTATACCAGATCTTCAGTGAAACACCAGTTTTGAATCCTACCGATGATGGGACAAGTCCCGAAAGCGCTACAGTTAAATAATTAATTAAGTTGAGGAGAGGGACCTTTCAGGTGAATATCCCATAATTTTATATTTTAATTTTGAATAATATCTCAACCGAACACATCATTAATCTTATAAAAGAAGACAGTAAACTGAAAGTTTTGGGATAGAAAACCAATTGTCGGAAATACATGTTTCAGATAAATCCAGTTCTTGATTTTACATAATACTGACTTCGTATATGAACAACATTCACTGTAGAAAGTTGGGTACTGGATAAAATATTCACTAATCTCAATTCTGATTCAAAATAATTTGAACCTATTGAAGATTATAGGTAGCATCTAAGTCTCAGACCCGGATTGAATCCCAGGTCGGGTAAAATTTCCTGAGTAAGGTTGCTTTCGCAGTTTTTACTTATTTGTACGACAAGTATCACGAAACTTTAATACCCAAATAGTCACCGAACACCATCTATCCATCATAATCATCCGTACCATATTCGCAATGTTTAGTATGAACATATAAGCGATTGGCGTCTCTAGACTTATACCGTGTGTCCCACTCCCACCCGGCTACTCGAGGCTAAGAAGTGAGGTTATGAATATAGATAATGGAATGGAATTTATTGCCTTTTTTTCAGAATAAAGAAAATACATATACATTTACATTGCGCATGGGCCTGCTTGGCCGTACGTGCATTATTTTTCCATGAATAAAAAAAGTAAAACTAATAATATAAACAAATACCTACAAATACACCTGTATCAAAAAAAACAATAACAGGCTACATATATGTAAAATCTATGTCTACACCAAATCACAATAATACATATCTACATTCATCCACATTCCGTACATTAATATTAAAAAAAATGCTAGAAAACAAATTAAAAAAACCACACACACACATACACCCACACACCCCCACACATATACACACCGCACGCTCATACCCCCCTCCCCCCGTTCCTGCAGACATTAAATGCACTATCAGACTATTCAACTTATCAGACCTACTTATTATATAACATGATTAAAGATCGAAAACAAAGACCATATTGAGATTCTTCTTATTGTTAATACATATATCCTTAATCTACAATTTTGTTATATCTCAATTTTCTTACTGTACCCAAAAATTTGCATGTTTTTGATTCACTCTCGATCCGTCCTAAAAGATCCCAACACGCCACTCTCCCTCGATCCGACCTGAGAAATCTCTCCGGCAGCATCTGTAATCTAAGTTGTTCTGTCTCTCTACAGAATGCTATAAATATATCGCTCGGAGCATGCATGTCGGTCTGGCAAGGAGTGGGACGCACAGGCTCTGCGTGCTTCCTCGGAGGTAGGCTTGACATTAAGTAGTATTACTAGTCCTGCTCACTCCACTGGAAGCACAGGACCTTGATAAAAGCTCGCCAACGTCTGTTATAAGCCATTGCCTTAATTTCATTCCAATTCATCCCTGCCTGTTCAGCTTCATCCCTGATGATATTATTCCATGCTGTCTTAGGTCTTCATCTTCGCCTTCTCATCCTTGCAAGTTCCAATCAAATACCATCTTTGTGATGTTATCATTCTCTCTCTTTAATATATGACCAATTCATTTTCATTTTCATTTTCTAAATTGAATTTCTTTACAAATTTCATTTTGATTCGTTGTAATCCAAAGTTTTTTTATTTGTTATAATCTTTGGCCACCACATACGCACGACATTTCTCAGGCAACGATTTACAAAGATCTTTATATTGAACTGATTTTACTAATCCGGGACGTCTATGTGTGATCAAAAGTATGCATGTGAACCAGAGCTTAAAATCCTCTCTCGACAGATCATGTCTCAATATCATGCAAGTAGTGTGGGACACGTAATAGACCTTAAAAGTGAGAGGTTAAACTAAGGAAAGTAGAGAAAAAATAAAATAGATAATAGGGATGTAATTACTGCTCTTTCAGTAAACTTCATACAGTACCAGTCCTGTGAAATTATCATGATCGTTTCTGGTTCCGAAGATTCCAGATTCAGTTCCGGCCGGCATCGAAGAAATTTTTGAAGATATAAAGCCCAAGAGTATGGATGGCTTCCTTCGATAAATTTACGACACATAAAAGAACCTCATATCTGAAAAGAGAGACTTCTGAGCAAAATTTGTCGGCCTTTGAAGAAGAGCAGATTTTAATTGTGTCGCTAATGGCCTGAATTATTAAAGAGCGATGATAAATTCTAACTCAACACAGTAATCCTGAATACAATTCAACATGGGAAGTTACCAAGTATAATCTGCCTACCCACAGGTTTAATATACGTTCTGAAATAATTTTATCGATTGGTTCGATAACGAACCAACACAATGAGCTGATAGGGCGTGCGAACAATTTTCTATCATTCTGACCAGCTCTCTGCACCTTCAAACACACAGTCTCATTAGTTTAAATTCTCATGACACCAAAATTTTCCCCACATCAAAATAGTCCTCTATAATCTGTATAATTTTTACCTTTAAGATTAGAGGCATCCTGTAGATACGGCATCAGGATATGACAAAATATTGTCTTAAATTAGGCCTAGTCATTATTTTCTTAAATTCGTTTATTTAAAAATTATAATTTTCCATATGAGTAGGATATGTACCACCACCGGGTTCCACCTTCTTCCTTCACTCCTCAACATCCCCCTTACATTACACACAAACACTTCAAAATATATTCACCGTACAAACATATTTGTACACAATATATAATCAGTATAAAGTGTCTGTTGAAATTGAAAAAAAATATTACATTAACATCATATTATATTCGCCTAGCACGGAGTCCACAAAAACAAATGCAGTGAGTGGCTTTGGATTACACCTAGATTTTTAAAAAATGTAAATAAAATTATGTGCAAATTGTTTCATTTAAATCAACGCCAGTTGTTTGCTTTTATAACAATTAAAAGGTTCCATTTTTATGAAAAATCTCTACTTAAAAAAAACTTTGTCGGAATATAACTAAAGTATATCCTGCCACAAATTGTAAATATTTCATTTCTGCTGCTTCTGTTCTTTTAATTGACTGTTTATTCAGAGTCCATATTTCTGAGCCATACAATATTGCAGGTACAGCCAATACTTTTTAAAATTTTAAATGTGTTTCTTTTCTTACTTTCTTTCCCAGTGCTCTTGTAAGGCTGCCACGTAAATATTGAAATAGGCCTATTTGTAATTTATTATTTATGTCAAATACAAATATTCAGTTTGACAGATAAAATAGAAGAGTGTAGGAGAAAATGGTATGAACATGTCTGCAGAATGAATACCAACAGCTTGCCAAGGAAAAGTCTGAACTGCCAACCAGAAGGAGGAAAAAGAGATCGGGGACGCCCACGAAAGAGATGGACACAAGAGCTATAATGCTTGGAGCCGAATCGAACCAAAAAGGTCAAATGCATGCAAGATGAAGAAGAAGAAGAAGAAGAAGGGAATATATATATATATATATATATATATATATATATATATATATATATAGACTTTAAATGTTTTACTATGATGTTTTCATTAAGAGAATATAAGTAAATATAACTATGATTAAACGAAAAAACTTTCCAACATGTGACAAGAGAATATTTTCTAAGTCTCAACCATTCAATATGCGCATGCGCCAGCAGACGCTTAGTGGTTACAGTATGGAATCATGGGTTACAGCCTACATTAAGAAGAATATTTGAATGCGTGTTACCAACCAAGAAAAAACACCCAAACATCTGTGTGTCATAAATAACCCCAATATTGAAATCTCAAACTTAAAAGCTAACGAAAACACAGGTACTCACTTTAGAATGAAGTCTTTAACTTAAAAAGCTAAGCAAAACAAATGACCAGGTTTATCATAGGTAGTAGTTTGATCATATTTAGCAAAAATAGATCAGCAGACCTTCCCAATAGCTAATGGAAGACATTCGAGAAGTTTATCCTGCAGTTTAATTAGTTATTATTGTGGTTTAGTATTATTATGTGTTTAGCGTAAATAGTTAATTACTACGTAGTATCCGTAGTAATTTTATAAAATATATGTTGGCTACATAAGAACATAGAATATTCACCAAAATCAATATGGCTGCCACATTATTACAACAATTATCTAGTTGATTAATACAAACGAATATTTTTAAACAATCGTTAGAAAACATATAAAACGCATTTTAAATGGTATTAAATAAGTTTAAAAATGGAACCGTAAGAAAAAAATTTGACAGGAGTTTATTAAGGGTAGACATGAGTGAATTTTGAGTGACTATTTAACGCATGCTCTAAATGGGAGTCAATGACTGAGTGACTATTTAACGCATGCTCTAAATGGGAGTCAATGACAATCACATTTCAATGATTTTTTATTTACAACCAATCACAGTCGTGTTTCGCCTAAAATTTACCAACTAAAGTTTATCATAATGAAGAAAGCAGCTCATGTTTAACATTCTGAATAGGTAGGTCATAGCATTATTTTACAGTGGCTGACTCTCCAAGAAATACGGCTACCAAATTGTATATACAGTGCATGAATTCCAACAGAAAGCGAATGCGAGAGATACTATAAAAACATTTGTAACAATTGATTATACCACAAAAAAATAAACCACTGTTTGCACTTTCTTAAACGAATTATTTTCCAGGAAATGACGTTGCAGAAAAATATAATTGACATATTTACATCATAGGATATCAGAAATTAATTAATACCTATTAGGTTGGTTATAAATTTCTCTACTAGGGTGCATTCTTACAACATTGCGATCCTTTGGCAATAAATAACAATATCTAGTTGCAGTGAGAATAAAAGAAGCAAATGAAGCGTACCAATTGTTTCACATTTGTTTTCAAACATCGCCGTTTACATTAAATATATAAATATTTTAAAATAGCTATAGTTAAATAATGATTTGTGAGTAACCAGCTTAATTTTATTCGTTAAATAGTCCTAACAAATGCCACTCTTGATAATTTGGAAATCACTCATGGCATTACTTATGAAAATTGACCAAAAACACACATTTTGTGTTTTACCTCTCATAAAAATTCTCCTAAGCTTCCTGTTCAAGAAAATATATAACTTATCGCTATTTCGCCATTATTAAAGCCCTGGCGGCCATTTTTAAACTCCCCAGAACTAGTGGCAAAAATTATACCAATATATCAAAGATTGGCACCAGATGTATTATTGGTGAGAGGCACAAAAGGAAAAACCCAAAACGGTAATGAGAGTCTCTACCATACAGTTTGGCACAAATATCCAAAAGAAATATTTGTTTCAACGCAGAAATTGGGACTGTGTGTTATTAAAGCAGTCATAAGCATGAAAAACTTCGTAGCCTTTTTTCTCAAAGTGTATTTTTCAAGCGCATGCCCATTTAAAAAAGTTTATTCCACTGCAACCTTTGCCCTATTCAACTGAAATTTTCAGCACTTATCTGTAAGAATACAAATAACCAAAATTGCATTGGATTTTAGTCATACTCAAAGTGCTCGTGAGTTATGATCTTTCATATTCTCACATTTATCTCGATTTCCGCCCACATGAAAAATCAGTTAAAAACATTTTTCTCAAAACTATTAACAGCACAGAAAAATGCAATGCAAATTTAGAAACAATGAGTATAAATAATATCCTGAGAAAATATTGGAACAAAATATTGAAACTTGTAATATTTAATTTTAGGAAGTTATATTTTGAGGCTATTTTAATTATATTATTTTTGGTCTGGACATCTTACCTCAATATTAATGTTGATTTGTTCTTGGACATGTTTCAAAACAATTCTGTTTTATCGTCAGCTTTCCCAGACTGGTTTTATTTATGTTGCATTATGTTGCACCACCTGGATGTCGATGTCAGCTCCATCCTGTGGTTAGCCAAAGAACCTCCAAACAAGGTCACCCTCCATCGGAATATCAAATTGATATCAATTTGCAACATAATGCAACATAAATAAAACCAGTCTGGGAAAGCTGACGATAAAACAGAATTGTTTTGAAACATGTCCAAGAACAAATCAACATTAATATTGAGGTAAGATGTCCAGACCAAAAATTATATAATTATTGAAACTTGTACTGCAAGGAACTTTCATAATTAATTAAAATAAAAAGAGAAGAAATAATGTAAAAAATCACTTCAAATTTATCATAAATGTTATTCATACAGGTAGACATCTGTGGTAAAAATTCGAAAGAAATATCTGTATAAGTTTTGGAGTTTCAAAATTCACTCATGGCTATCTTTAATGTATTTAAAAAGTCATGTCAAATGTTGGAAAGTTGAGTCTGATTCAATAAATAAGCTAACCCCTATTTATATTAAACTCAACTTAAGGATTAATTAACAATAACAAGATTACAGAAAAGTTAAAAATGTCGTGTATCTCAAAGTCAAATTTTACATCTTTCGATAGTAACAAAAATCTCGATCTTGCTGATGAATCGAGAGTTGCTATTTAAATTATTGTCTGAAAGACTTATGTTTTATTTTGGAGGGTTACCAAAACTGATATACAATGTACTACATTGTTGAAGTAAATAGAGTATGTTTTATAGGTTAAATTGTGATTTCAAACAAATTAAGAAATTTTAAATAACTATTTTAATTTTGAGACTTAATATATTATGTTATCTAGATTAGAAAAACTAAAACACTTGTGTTTTATTATTGTATGTTTTCTTCTTGCATATTTATGGATATTTAACTCTGACAGTAAATCGCAGTATATACCAAAAGCATGGAGTGGTATGTAAATTTATTTTAATATTCTTAATTTAACACTTAATACGTACTATTTATTTACATTTCAAATTATATTATTTATTGGCAATAAAAAATATCTGTTCATCTCTCATGAATACAGAGGTTGGTGTAAGTATTTCTATATATTCACAATCTGACTAAACTAACTCACTGGCACCATCGAACCCGTAGGTTAAAGGTCGCGCGGACGTAAGGTTTCCAAACATCCCTATCCAGAGATGTTTTCCAATCATCCCCTGTATAATTTACTTCCCTCAAATCATGATTGTTATTCTCCCACCTCATTCTTGATCTACCAATTGGGCGTCTTACCTCGGTTTTCCTACAAGAAACTTCCATGCACGTCTTTCATTCCCCGTTCGTGCCACATGTCCTGCTCATCGCAGTCTACATGACTTAACTCTTGTTATTATATCTGGTTTCCTATAAAGACCATGTAGCTTACTATTATGTAAGCTTTCTCGATATACCTGTCTGTTCATCTCTCTTTAATCCCAACATTTTCCCAAGAACTTTATTTTGTAATACTCGTAATCTCCTTGCATCCCTTAAAGCAAGAGTCCATGTTTCGAAACAATATAATATAACTGTGAGAATTGTTTTTTATTTCAGGATTGTTTCTGTTATTTACACAGGTATACTCAACCAAAATGTACTCTTTTTTTTCCCCATACTTTCCAGGCATGCGTGTCTGCTTATGTCATATTTTTCTTCTTCATGTTGTCTTCAATTCCCTTTATCCGTGTTGGTTTTGATCTACCACGTGTCCCTTTTCCAGGAGGTATCCATTTCAATACTTCTTTGTTTGTTTTTCTGTGTCCCTTCTTCTCATTATATGTCCATGCCATCTTAGTTGGATTTCTTCAATCTCTTGTACAATATCCTTTTCTACATTCATTATTTCTCTTATTGTATTATTTTTTATTTTATATCATTTTGATATTCTTGCCGATTTTCTTAAAAAGTCTATTTCTGTGACTAATAATATACGTGTTTCCTATCCGAGGCTATATATTTTGGTTTTTTTGTATTATTTTTTCACAATGTATGAGGAGCTGACCTGAAGCATCAATCCCCAACCTGGAGGACCAGAGACTTTCTCTGGAGTCCACCATAGATCAGTTGCTTTCACTTCAGCTAAGAGTCTGATCCACCCTTTATTGTCTCATCCATCGTCTGCACCATATCGTAGGTCTATTCTGCTGCATCCGCCGTTGGGGTCTTCACCGTAACCCTGGCTAGGTACCCTTACAAAATACTATCAGTCGAGCGAGCTGAACCAAGGTTTTTTAAGGAGGTGTTACTCCACCCCCAACTCCTTTCTCATCCAGACTTGCGTCCGGCAATGCTGGAGTTAATATTTAATGGTGAGAATAATAGTTATATATATATATATATATTCTGTTTAACGTTTTTTGAAAGATGTCACGACAACAAGAGCCCCTGTAATGCACAATAGCAGAATTGAGCATATATTCACAATCTTTAAATTAAATTATATTTTTGATACTGAAAAAAACACTAATATGGAAGATAAATGATCATTCATAGTCATAACTTTATTTATTTGGAGCAGGTTCAGTTTTGTGAAACATCAAATCATGTTTAAATAAATATATTTTTCAGCTATGTAAAGTGATAATAAAATAGTTAAATTCATAAAAACTGTTAACGATGTTATCATAAGTAATGCCACGAGTGATTTCCAAATTATCGATAAATTCACGACTCACGAAGTGAGGAATGAATTTATCTAGAGAATTTGTAAATCAAGAGTGGCATTTGTTAGGACTATTTAACGAATAAAATTAAGATGTTTGCTCACAAATCATTATTTAACTATAGTTATTTTAAAATATTTATATATTTAATGTAAACGGCGATGTTTGAAAACAAATGAGAAACGATAGGTAGGCTTCTACTGCTTCTTTTGTTTATCACTGCAACCAGATCATACTATTTATTGCCAAAGGAACGCAATATTGTAAGGAGGAGCTTTCTTTAATATGGTAATTATAACACTGATAAATATTTGGTGAAACACGACTCTGATTGGTTGTAAAACAGAAATCATTGAAACGTGATTGGTCATTGACTCCCATTTGGGGCATGAGTTAAATAGTCAATATGATTATCTTGTAGCTTAGTAAAATATGCTAGAACTCCATTTACACCTTAAATTTACAGTAGTATCTTACTAAAATAATTTCTAAACTTGGTAAAAAATGTTTATAAGATAAGTTTAGTCTCAGAGTGGCGATGGGCAGGACATGTGGCACGAATGGAGAATGAAAGACGTGCATGGAAGCTTCTTGTAGGAAAACCAGAGGAAAACGCCCAGTTGGTAGACCAAGAATGAGGTGAGAGAATAACATTAACTATTATTTGAGGGAAGTAGATTATACAGGGAATGATTGGAAAACATTAATCCAGGATAGGGATGTATGGAGAGCTTATGTCCGCGCGGCCATGAAACTACGAGCTCGATAGTGCCAGTGAGTTAGTTAGTTGTCAGTAATAGATGTTTTCATGAAACACATATTACAAATTTCTAACGTAAATGCCAGTGAAAATGCCAGTTTATTCAACTGGATTACGGAACACTTCGTACATAATAATATACAACCAATGTGAATACTATTATTTAAATCGGGGGCACGCCGTAGCGTAGTGGTTAAGGCACTGAGCTACAAGCCGGAGGGTCGAGGGTTCAAGTCCCGTTGGGGTCAGGATTTTTAAACTGACCCAAACCCTCTGGCGGCACTATGGCCCTGTGGTCGACTCAGCCTCTAACGTAAATGAGTACCAGACGCTTGTTCTGGGGGTAAAGGCGACCGTCACGCAGGGCTGACAACCCGGCTGACATAAAGTGCCGATTGTCTAGAAAAAGTGCGAGCCCTAACCTCCTACTACCACAAGGGCCTCCGGGTCTGTTGTGGGATCACTTTACTTTTGGGGCACGCCGTAGCGTAGTGGTTAAGGCACTGAGCTACAAGCCGGAGGGTCGAGGGTTCAAGTCCCGTTGGGGTCAGGATTTTTAAACTGACCCAAATCCTCTGGCGGCACTATGGCCCTGGGGTCGACTCAGCCTCTAACGGAAATGAGTACCAGACGCTTGTTCTGGGGGTAAAGGCGGCCGTCACGCAGGGCTGACAACCCGGCTGACATAAAGTGCCGATTGTCTAGAAAAAGTGCGAGCCCTAACCTCCTACTACCCCAAGGGCCTCCGGGTCTGTTGTGGGATCACTTTACTTTTGGGGTACGCCGTAGCGTAGTGGTTAAGGCACTGAGCTACAAGCCGGAGGGTCGAGGGTTCAAGTCCCGTTGGGGTCAGGATTTTTAAACTGACCCAAATCCTCTGGCGGCACTATGGCCCTGGGGTCGACTCAGCCTCTAACGGAAATGAGTACCAGACGCTTGTTCTGGGGGTAAAGGCGGCCGTCACGCAGGGCTGACAACCCGGCTGACATAAAGTGCCGATTGTCTAGAAAAAGTGCGAGCCCTAACCTCCTACTACCCCAAGGGCCTCCGGGTCTGTTGTGGGATCACTTTACTTTTGGGGTACGCCGTAGCGTAGTGGTTAAGGCACTGAGCTACAAGCCGGAGGGTCGAGGGTTCAAGTCCCGTTGGGGTCAGGATTTTTAAACTGACCCAAATCCTCTGGCGGCACTATGGCCCTGGGGTCGACTCAGCCTCTAACGGAAATGAGTACCAGACGCTTGTTCTGGGGGTAAAGGCGGCCGTCACGCAGGGCTGACAACCCGGCTGACATAAAGTGCCGATTGTCTAGAAAAAGTGGGAGCCTTAACCTCCTACTACCCCAAGGGCCTCCCGAGGCCTGTTGTGGGATCACTTTACTTTACTTTACTTTACTTTACTATTATTTAAATCTGGGAACTCTTACACAATTACGAAAATTTAACCCTGGTAACGCTAATAATCGCATATGCGCGGTATAAATTACTTAAGTAAACATTATTTTCCAAAAAATAAATTAGAAAAACGTGGTTTATAGATTCGTCTTAAAGTTCCTCCTAGTGGATAGAATATTACTAATATTGAGAAGACGTAAGTTTAAATTCCATCCTGAACAGCATATTTTTCTATTTCATATATATACTAAACCTGGCATAACATTTTGAAAATTACATGTCGAATTCTATCGTGCGTAACAGTAAAATAAAAAAAAAGTAGGCATCAATCTTCTTTCAAACATAAATAGAAAATAAATTTAGAATTCTAAAGGAACAAATTAAGATTATTAATAAAATAATAATAGGCATAAATATAAAAAAATACTAGTGGGTAAGTTCATGTCATATCATCCAATGAAAAATTAATATTTTGGATCACGGCGGCATATATTTTATTAATTTTGTTGTACATTTGTATATTACAATTAAGGGGTCTAGTGAGAGAGAGATCTATGCCATTTTGAGAAGAAATGGAACTAAATTGGGTTTTATTATCATCATCAACAACAAGGATTAAGCCCAATGGCCTGTTCCGATCTCATTATAGGTCGAATTAGTCCTTCCATCTCTTCAATGGTTTTCCCAACATTCTTCTCCCTTTTGGTTTATAATTATACATTCTTCTTGGTATGCGCTGTTCATTCATTCCTATTAAGTGCTGAAGATAAGCATTTTGATAACATTGTATTCTTTCACAGAGATTAAATATATTAAGTTCTGTTCTTATATCTTCGTTTTTCTTTTTATCGGTCCTTTGGTATCCTGCTATTGCTCTCAACATCTTCATTTCAGCAGCCTCTATTTGTTTACTATCTGCCTTTGTTAATGTCCAGGTTTCACATCCATAGATAAGAGATGGAACTGCCAATACTTTGTAAAACTTCAAAATAGTTTCTTTTCTAGTCTTATTCAATAAAGTGTGTTTAATTGTGCCACATAGATAATTGAATCGTTGTATTTTAGTGTGTTTATCTAAATTTCTGTCATTGCTTAAATGACATCCCAAATAATTAAAATTCTGAATTTGGTCTATAATTACATTGTTATCATTATTTTTGTTCTTATTGCACATTTTCCTTTCAGAGCTAATATTTTTGTTTTAGATGTAGATATTCTTAAATTGTATTTTAGAGAGATATTTTTTAAAGTATAAAGGAATTGTTGTAAAGCATTTTCTGATGCTGTGATTATTACTTGATCGTCTGCAAAAAGCAGAGTTGTCAATACACTATTTATATTAATGTATTCTTGCCATTCGTTTACGACATGGTCCAAGTATAAATTAAATAATACTGGTGATAATGGGCACCCTTGTCTTACTCCCTGGTTTATTTCAATGTTTTGTTTACTAGTTTTATCTCCGCAGTCTATTTTAAAATTTGTTTCTATATAAACTCAGAATGGATCTTAAATTTGGTTTTATAAAGCATTATATTACGAAATTATTTTTACAATAAAGGGGTAACTTTATTCTTCACTAGCTTATTTTTATGTAAACTATGAAGGAAAAATATAAATTTTAATATAAAAGGCACTGATTACTTCCATTTCTTCTCAAAGTGGCATAGCTGCCTCTCTCACTAGACTCCTGAATTAGTAGACAAGTAAAATTAATTATATATCAATTTTCAACCATCATTTTTATGATACAATTTTATATGACAAAAAAGTTTCCATAAATGTAGGCTACTTAAATATTCCTTATTTGAAACAAAAAAAAAATATATATGGTATGATAAGAAAAATAAATGCCTGGACGGGATTCGAATCCCGTCCAGGCATTTATTTTTCTTATCATACCATATTAAGCTTGCATTGCTCAATGTTAAACATTTAATTATAACATATATATATATATATATATATATTAGGTGTATGCCTGAGAATGTTGTCATTTTGAACCTTTCGATTAGGAATTATATTTTACACATAACATGGCACCATTGTGGATGTTTTCATAATTAGCTGATTCTCAATATTCTTAATTTTGAGCTTTCAGACAAAAGGATTTTTTATTAAATTTCTTTAAATAATATGTAGAGTACATTCGCTGTATCCCTTGTTCCAAATCTTAAGATGTTATATAATTCTATCTTAAATTTTCTTCTTTGCAGTGACAATAATACATGTGCATTTTTCTACCATTTCCATAATAAAACTATGTCGTGAAATCTAAATGAATCTAATAGAGTGTTATAATTTCCTTCATTATAGTGAGATTGGAGGAAGATAAATAGTTTTATGGGGTAAGACCTATAGACTTGCCATGTTATCAAAATGATAATAAGGGACACACCACACAAACTAGTATCGGGATGCCACTATTTCTTTTTTTCAAATTTAATCTTACATAATGTTTGGCTGGATAAGGATTACGTTATAATAGAACTTACTCGCTATAGTTCCGAATTTGGGGAATAAATTAGATTTTTATCATATGCATAAGTTGGACATTTATCCCGACAGAGGCATTTGTTTATGATGTCAATCCGTTTATTAGTCATTTCAGGCCTTGGTTCCAGATCTGTTTGACACTTTTTTTTCCATTTTCTGAAGGGGATAGATGTCGACTCCGAGGCAGGCTGAGTGACATCGGAAACGCTTTTTTTCTGCGTGCGTACGTTCGACCATGCACCGGTTCTCGTTTTATGAGGCCTTTGTTTCCCGGGTCCTACGTGGCCTGTTACTTTTATTTATCTATTAAATTGGCGAAACAAAGATACAACAAATTGCCCTGCGACTGGAATAGCTTGTATTCCAGTACTGGATCAATTCTTAGGTTCCAAAGTAAGTTAAATGCGTCACACAAATCGCTAAAAGAAACTTAAAATGACCAAATAAGTGTCTCTCCTGTAAGAAACACAACTTGAGAAAACCGACTAAGTTTAAGTGTGGTTTTAACAGTATAAACAATAATCATACATCTTTAAACGCTCTCCATATAAGGGCAAATATCAATAGAGCACATAATCAATGGAGCAGACGCAACGTTGCCCTTTTACTATCCGACACAGCGTATCACTGACCTACTTCGTTTGTGGATGATTTGCGAACTAAAGTCATGTCATCCCGCGTACACTCAATTCACGGTAGTCTGTAGTGTCGAGGAGAACAGCTATTACCCTAAACAATCTGGGTAAGTGCTTCATTTGCCATTTGTTAGTATCTACGTCAGTGCGACGCAGCAACAGTGCTGCTATGACTGGAGGTAAACGTTCCGCTGTGTCGTATAATACTTGTTTGTTGTATAAATCATGGAACATATGAAGCGCGCGAAGCTAACATATGAAAGTCTTTAATAAATTATTAAATACGAATTTTTTTAACGCTCCAATCGACAATAATACGGGATATGATTTTTAAGTCTTCAATATGGAAAATCCCATATAATATGGGACGCCTGCTAAGTCTTCGAGACCATACCTTACGGGATAGAGTGGGAGTGCCTTATTCTTTAAACACACTCAGATATGTTTTTACTTGCTTGATCATGTGATTTTGCTCACATAATATATCCTCATAGCTCAAATGAGAACTGTTTCTCTTTATGTGAGCTTCAATTTGTTTTTGATATGTGTATTTAGCATGTGTGATTATTCTGCAAATTTTCTGTGATAGCATGATGGAGGACCAGTAAGCAAAATACATAAACATTGTTTTATTCAAGTGATATTTGCTTGTGAAGTTAATTAATCAGATCTGTGATATTATTTGCTTAATCTTAAAATTATGAAGCAAAAAAGTGGTCCAAAAAGTTGTAATTTTTTTTAACGGGGATATTAGTTTAGTAAAAGAACGGAGAAAAGTAATGGTTTCGTTACATTATGAATTTCAATCTTAAATGAAAAATATGCACGTCATATGAACTGCAGCTAGGAAAGTAAAAGACGCACTTTGGTATTAGCACCGGTATGCTTGAGAAGGAAATTCCTGCTAAGGATATAGAATTCAATATCCTAATAAAATTAAAGAGGTTGAGTATGTGGACCCAGATCCAGCTTTAAACTGCCTCTTTGACCTCCCTTGGTGAATCTCCAGTTAGTAAGAAAATACAGAGGTCTAAAAATGTTGTGAACGAAATATAAAAAATATTAAGAGGGCCTACAAATAATAACTGTTTACTTAAAATGATTCAGAGGAGGGAATTCATCAGTGTTGCTATAATTTTAGAATGTACATCAACTGAAGGACATTTGAAACATCAGACAAAAACACAAAGCTCACGATTTTGACACTTGTACAGAAAAACTGACCCTGTAACAAAATTGAAGATTAATTTGGAGTAAGTATCTACATTGCAAGATGGGCAAGAAACTTGTATAAGAAAAAGGAATTCTATCAACACCTGATCACAAACCGGGAAAAGTATTATCTGATGATAATGTCAACTTAGGAACGGAATATTATTGTAGTAAAGAAATCAGCAGGCAAAATGCAGGGAAGAAAGACTATATTTCAATCAACGACAAAATGGTTGTATAATGACCAAAAATGTCTAATTCTTGGTAATAGTAGAGACATTTATCAAAATTTCAAATCCATTTACACATCTGAAAAGATTGGAATTTCAAAATTTGCCGAATTACAGACAAGGAACTCCACCTCGCTCTGTGTGTTTGTGTGTGGGCAATACTTGATCAGAATGTAAAACTTATTATCGTTGGTGCCAATTTAAACAAAGTAAGTTAACCTTGCAAAGAATTGATATGCCTTTAATAACGCACCAACATTGCTATAAAATTATATATATCATCCACCAAAAAAAAAATCTATATATAGATGTCTTTGATTCATATCTTAGCATTGAATATTTGAAGAAAGCCTTATTAACAAGTCTTGAAGAAGAAATGATTGATAAGATCACCTAAAAGCAGTGAGTTTCAGTTAATCACTTGTTTGAAAGTCCACAGGTGATTTTGTTAATGAGTTTTCAGCTAAGTGAAATAAATTGAAAAATCATTATTTCATCGTTAAATAGCAATCTGCATTCTTTCTAGAGAATAAATTGTAATTTTGCATGACGAAACTGTAGTAACATGTTATTTTAGTGATACTCATTTGTTGTACATGATGGAGCCTATACATTTCATTTGAACAACACAATGTCAACTGATCATCTATTTGTACTGTACTATAGGGAAAATAGTTAATTAAAACATGCATCAGAATATATTAAACATGACACAGTACTAGTTTATGCCTTACAAACAAAAAATGTCTTGCTCTCTTGCGAGCAGAATTAATTTGCTCCCAAATTCGAAAAAATACATTTTACTTTCAGACGAATACTACCACTATAGCTACTGCTAGTTGATGATGATGATGATGATGATGATGATTATTGGCATCGTCCAGTGTGCCCCTTACTATAGCCAGTTGAGACTCCTTGACAGCAAATGCCTTTATTGTTATCGAGATGGGGTTGTAACACTTAACCCTAGCCTATTTGGCGGAAAGTTGTGTTCTGCCTGACGAGTCGATGAAATAGGGTAAAATGTAGACGTTCCCACCCTGAAACTGGGCGTCGTAAGCTGAACTGCCGACCAGCCGAGATTCAGAAGGCCGAAAACACAAAATAACACAAAATAAATCTCGCTATCCCAGACGAGAACACCTCGATCATTTCAGATTTATGAGTTCATCAATGGGGATTGCCTCTAGTATTTTTTTTTTCCGATAGACAGTACGCAAGTGTGCCATATACATTATATTGTTAACTAGGTGGTAAAGGAGATATGATTAAACATGATAATGATTTATTGTCTGTGAGAATTGGATCATAGGGAATCTACGCTACGTCATAATGCTCGGATAAGCTAGTGTACATAGGGGCCTAAAATATAATTTTGAGACATATATTATACTTTTTGTGACAAGCAGCGAGGACACTCCAGGCTTCACAGCCGTACAGTGCATATTGCGAACACAGCTTGATAAAGGTAAGCTTGGTCCCATGAGACAATGTTGGCAACTTCAAAAATGAATATGGTAGTGCAAACCCTGGATTTTATTTTTTAAAGAATGAGCCGAGGATTTTAAACGTCAGCCTGAAATCCAAATGGAGTCCAAGGTACTTGACCGAAGGCTCCAGGCGGAGGTTTTGAGTCCCCGAGAAGATGTGAATAGGTGAATGTTTTGTGGCGATTCGGGAACACAATACAAAAATCGGAAGAGCTTTGCAAATTTGAGCAACCACCATAACGATTTATAAACCTTTGAAGGAGAGTGGCATTTTTATATCACTGCACACGACTAATGCACAGTTAAGAAGCTTGCAGCAAAGGCCAGACTTCAAAACCTTTCTCAAAGCAGATAATGCACCTCGACAGCTGTTTGAGTGGGGAAAAAGAAATATCCATACAATAATATTTTGTATATACTACAAATGAATAATATCTCGAAACAGACAGATATTTACAAGTGTGATTAGATATATCAGTTGAAACTACTGGGACCCATCATTTTCATGTCTTTCTCTCAATGCCAATTGAAAATTTTGGAACCAAAGCATATTCAACTTTTTGAAGAAACTGTTATACATCGTATTAAAATCTGTCCCAGATTTCAGGATATGCACTTTGTGGCAATAAGTAATAGACTCGTGAGTATTAAAACGTACCATTAATAGTAATAACTGGAAGGCGCACAAAACGTGCACACGAGTCTATTACCAACATAGAAACCTAAACGAATGGTACCTACCCTTCTAAGCTATAATGAATAACATATACACTCGGAGAGGGGTTGGCAACTTATGGGAGGAGTCATCGCCCTTATAAGGCGAGGACACGTGTGAAAACACTCTCACTCTCACGCTCCTACGTTCTACAGTTCTACAAGTTCTTCAGTTACCGTTCGCGAAAGTGATATTAAAACACGTGGGCGGAAGTAATTCATCAACTCCACTCCGAGTTATTAAAATATATACAATTGTACATATAAATGTATCCAATAAAATAAAATAATAAGTGTATAATTTAAAACATCCCTGAGTGATCATATTCTACCCTGAGCGAACCGGCACAACTTTGACAATATTACTGGTTTTGTGGCATGCGCCTACGACAATGCGTGGTGGATGGGACGTATTCTCTCAACGGATGCTATTGAATGTGAAATTATAATATAATTCTTACATCAAGCTGGACCAGGTTCATCCACCTCTTATCTTCGGAAACCAGATGTTTCTCACCATACCAGAAAACATTTTTTTTTTCAAACCGAATCCAATTACAGATAAAGAGAGAACATACCAGCTAACAACAGAGGAGATGACAAAAGCATCCACTATACTAGTTAAAAATAAAGACAGTATTTACAATTAGTATGAAAATATTTAAATTGTTAGAAAATTCATTGATATTATCAAAAATAAATTTAAGTGTAATATGGTACCATTAAGATATCGCCTTGAAATTTGGACTGAAGAGCTACAAGACATGTGCCTTTATGTATATTTTTTCTAAAAAAATAAAAATTCCGTTTCCTTGAAAACTCGAAACTGAAAATTCTGAGAAGTATTTTTTTAAATCGTCCATAATGGTTTAGATTAGATTAGAAGTGCCGATTGTCTACAAAAAGTGGGAGCCTTAACCTCCTACTACCCGAAAGGCCTCCTGAGGCCTGTTGTGGGATCACTTTAGATTAGATTTATTTAGCCTGGTGGAGTTAAGGCCATGTGGCCTTCTCTTCCACTCACCAGGACAAACACATATTACATCAGAATATAAAAATCTCAATGTAATGGTGTCATATATCAACGAAACTCCTATTCATAAGTATGATAATCTTGATAAAGATTTCCGGACTGTTGACCGTGATTTAGAGGCTTGTAGTTCCCCACATTTTCACCAGAGACTGCGACTAGCATCCTTAAAGGTTGTCAGTCGATGTCGGACGCAGTCTCTGGCGAAACGTCGGCTAACTACAAGGCTCAAAACCACGACCAACAGCTCGAAAATCTTCTTCAAGATCATCATATTAACTCCGACCGTGAAAGCCTAAGTCAACCTATTCATAAGGTTTAAAATGACTCATTCCTCATGATTGTACCGTAGCTATCATGTTCACTTATAAATTTAGATTTAAATATATGGTGGTCAGCGAATTTTGAGAATATTTTACCTTTGTAAATTCAATAAATAAAACAAGGAGCGGTCCAAAAATTTCTTAAAATAGACATCATAAAACATCTTGTTGTGTTAAGGTTTAATATACAGTAAATAAAACAAATCCATTACATTATAGTGTTATGCAGCGGGTCCGTGGCGCAAGCACTGGGGTCCCGAGATTGAATCTCGGTCACTCCATGTGGGTTTTGTGGTGGACAAATCGGAGCTTGGGCAGGTTTTTGTTGGGTTTTCTCTCGTTTTCCCCCTGCCACAATTTCATTCCAGTATTTCTTCATACTCATCTCATCCATTTGGTTTCATTTCGTTCATCTGCTCCTGTGATGGTGCGCCAGGCGTAGTCGGCCGGCACCCTTGTCATTCACAGATATCTATATAAGGGTTCATCTCATCTCATCCCTCGACACGGCCCTGAGTTTGACACGAGTTGAGGATATAAAGTATAAATTGACTTACTCTAGTGTATTTTATTCTTGTAATTATATATATATTAGAATACATACAAGAGGGGAAATGACATTTCGTATTTGTTTAGAGTTTTCATTTTCAATCTTGAAACATAGGCGTATTAGTATAAAAACATCGAACTTTTCCATTCAGTGCATATCTTTTAATTACGGTATTTTTAAGGATGTTAATAGTTACATTATCTTTAAGTTGCAGACGATAGTCGAAATATAAGTTACATAATATATACTAGTGGATGTCGAATTTTGGATCTTGATCCATTCCAACCTGAAGTTGGTGTCTTTATAGAAAAACAAGATTCACTAAACTGTAACAAAGGAAAACCACTTCTAGTGAAATCTAATCTCACCTCACTTTACATAGACACTGCAGCCATGTTTGCCTATGGAGTGAACCGTATTTCCAATCTTAATTGTTGTTACACAACATTCATTGCAGAACCAGGACCAACTTGGAAACTAAATATTATAAGGTATGTTATTGTAACTAATGGCTATCCGCTCTTAAAGTGACTCTCGTCAAAAGAAAACCGTGTGATCTGCTCAATTTTCACTGGTTATGGACACTGACGTACGATGTAAAAGCAATAATTATGCGAAAAAGTAGTTCCCTTCATTAAATTAAAAATATGTCCTCGGAATATACTTGTTATTCTTCGTGAATAAAAATAATGATATTCAAAACATATAAAATATTCTAAAATATACCAAATCAATAATTAAAACTTAAAATAGTTTATTACATATGGATGATATCTTTGATTCATGCTTCAGTTGATTCTGATGCAACAAAATGGCTGAAAGTGTTGAGTCTTCAGTTGCTGTATCGCCATCTAAATGTTTCAAACACAAGTATGACAAACCTTTGACTAGTTGTCAAAAAATAACTATTTTAAATGTATTTCACAAGTTCAGTGAAAACTTTCACCGGCTTTCTCGTAATCTACCCCATTCAACGATCACATGTCTTATATACTTCACATGTGCTCCCTGTCAATATGAGAGTAATTGTGGCACGAATGCCGTTTGTTTATGTATAGGATCACTCTAAGAGCGGAAAAGGTATAATATGAAGGACTTATAGAAATGCCGTGGAGTAAGGAGCTGTATTGTTGATGCTTAGCCTATTTTACATTATGGTGATCGCAGAGAGGGGAAGGGGGAGAAAAGGAATACAGAACAGTCCATAACATTCTCTACGCCACTCGCGACAAGTGGACCCGGTGTCAGCGCTTGTCGTTCCTGGGGAACAGTTTCCGCTTCAGTCGCAGGATACAGTGTTCCTTTTCTCTTACTGCCCCTGCCTCTCTCTCTCTCTCTTTCTCTGCCTTCGACGACCCAGCATTAGGTCATATTGCAACTGCCCAAACAGCAGCCGAAACATTGAATTCGATAAGCGAAATGTCCGAGGATAGGATTGTTAGTTGAGAACTACAGCCCTAAAGGGTTGGCAGCGGTGGACTAGTGTTTATGCTGCTTGCCTCTGATCCCGAGGGTCATGAGTTGAAAGCCTGTCGGGGTCGATGAATTTTTAGGACGAAAAAATCGAAGGCGTAAGTCCTCCGGTAAGGATTTTAAGTCGTGGGTACCGATTCCGAAAATGTTCAGGCTCATAAAAGATACTTAAAACTGAATAAAAAGGCCTCTAAGCAAAATTTACCGATCTCCTCATCCTAGTAATACATTAGTGCCCGCTAGATATCTCATTGGGTCGGTATGTTGACCGCATACCATACCATTCATGACATCTAAGGGGAAATAAGCGTAACCTAAATAACTCGGTCTATTAACTCCTATGCACAACTTTGGGTTAGCCATTGTAGATGTAGCTAGGTTCCCCGATTTATCATCATCATCATCATCACTCCAGGGATTAGGCAATTGCCCGTTCCGACTTCATAATGCATCAGCCCAACGTCTTCTAGGTCTTCCAACATCACGTCTTCCTCTTGCTTGATAATTTCTTGCTAACAATGGATATCTCTCCTTACTCATTCCATCCATGTGATCAATCCATTTTTGTCTGTAATTCGTGACTTTATCCAATAAAGGCTGTACTTTCAATTCTTCTCTTATATCCTCATTTCTTATCTGCCAAAATAGTTAATAATATTCAATAATTAAAAATTATTTTTCATACTATTATTTTTCTATCAAGTCTTGTACATCCTTGTACTTGTCTTAGGAACCTCATCTCCGCCGATTTATCAGCCTGCGATTTTATTTATAGGGAAATCTAAAAAAAAAAAAATAAAGAATACAAAGACAATCCGTGAGCTGAAGTCAATATTGCACAACAAATCTGGATAATTACAGACAGAAGACATGTAAATGCCAATTTCCTCCGGGGATCTCAGGAATTTTCAAACTATTGTAATCAGTATTAGTAAGCAATATGAATGAAGTTCGGGCGTGTTTTTTACCCCGTAAAAACACAACAGTTAGGAAACCAACATGGCCTCAGAAAATAAGTTTCACTGGACGCCGACAATAGCAAATGATAACAGCTGTCGAGGTACAAGGGATGAATGGAGGAGACCCATAGAGGAAGCGAGAGCCCACTTGGGCTCTTTTTCTAATTAAGAAGAATATGAATACTGTAATGTGAGTAGCCGACCCTAGCAAACTCCGTTCACTGGGAACGACAAGCGCTGATGCCGGATCTGCTTGCTGCCGATTGCCGTAAAGAATGTCGTAGACCGCCCTATAGTACACACAAGTAGCAAAGTTATGCACACGAGAAACAGTAATGAATTACATGGTTTAGAGGGATATATGTCATTAAATATATAGGGCGACTACGTAAACTCCACCCAGAAGATATTTGTCTCACATAATATCTGCAAGTATATAGTTCCTTGTGTTTGATGTCATATACGAAGGCAATGGCCAATCATAGTATACTCGAGTTTTCAAAGATAATTTGTTATATGTGTTGTACAGATGCATCAACTTATTTTTACTTATATTTGTACGATATTAAGGTACGTACACACTTGCGCGCCGCGCGGCGCGCGCGCCGTTCGCGCGCACCATGTTCGTCAGATTTGGACGGGGTTTTAAGGTGCGCGCGCGCGCGTCTCGCACCACGATCCACTCATTGTCGGTTTTTTCCACGAACACTTTGATGGTTCGCGCTGTTTAGATTTGGACGGGTACCTGAGAGGTTCGTTGTTTTCGGTGCGCACCTATTATTTGAGTATGGAGTGGTCAGAGAAAAACATGTTAAAACTTATTGATATTTATAGAAGCAAGCAATTAGTGTGGGATCTTCAACATAAGGATCATTTTAAAAAATCATTGAAAGGAGATGCCTGTTTTTTTTCAATGTTATGTGTTTTTTTCGTGTGTACTGTAATTGTATGAATAAATTAAAATTATTTAGAAAACATTATTTATTTAAGACGTTCATTTCATAATATTATGTATGAAGTATCACAAAGCAATACAATATATAAACACATTTATTACTAATTATTTATTTATTTCTTCAAAGACTCCAAAGAGCAAGACTGCTCATGTTAAGGGGCAATATACAAAAAGTAATGGTCATAAAACAATTAACAATAAAAACAAGAAAACAAATTCAGGCATAAGTTTAAGTAATACAAACTACTATAGATGCACAATATATATACACATATAAATACAATATGTAAACGGGATAATATTAATAATAATAAAATTAACAAAATTAACTAAGAAAGCAATGAGAAAAAATATTTTTAATACAATTAGAAAAATGTTTAACATTCGTGAAATGTTGATATTCAATAGGTAAGTTACTGTAATGGTTGATTAATGCATAACGAATCCCTTTTATACTTTTTTTTAGAAACTAGTATCTTTGTGCAATAAAGTACAACCTCTAGTATAACAATCATGTACATCTTTATTAAAAATTAAGGCCATGTTAAGTTGAGTTAGATTCTTAATAATTTTAAACATACATATACAAATAATATATTTTTTTAAATTCCTTTAATGCTATAATATTTGAAAAAGTATAAATAAAGTTATAAGATGTAATAAGTAATAAACGTGATCAGACGTCCCGATTTTGGCGGGACAGTCCCGATTTTTAACAATTTGTCCCGCGTCCCGCGGCATTTAAAAAAAAGTCCCTATTTTTGGGAAAGAATGTAGGACAAGCGGTAGAACGGAAAGGGAATAAACATGGTTGGTTACACCTGCTCTGCAAAATGTCTACTGAAGGTTTGTGGGTTTCCTATGGATCGCAGGAGGTTCGTTGAAATTAATCATTTCGACGAACATAACACGCGCCGCGCATGCGCCGCGCGCGAGCCGTTTGTGTTCGCGGCGCGCATATGTGTACGTACCTTTATAGGCTGTAAACATTCAGAATGCATTTCACTCTCACTGCTTTACTAGAGTGCTTGCATCCGTCTTTCACACAAAATCATAGCGCAATTCCATCCAGTGATTTCAGTCAAGTAAACAGTATACTGTATGAGTATACCTAAACTGTGTTTCAGAAATATATACAATCTTCTGTTGAAGAAAACAATATTTCATTGTAACAACATTATACAGAAATATAATTTCAAAATATCAATAAGTAAAACGAAAATCCTAGCTTTTAGGGGATCAGATACCGTAAGAGCTAAAATAATTCTGGAGTGGAAACCCATTGAACAAGTGAACCATTTTAAATACCTGATCATGAAATCTCCTATTTTAAAAATGAAGATCTATTTAACAAACTTAATAAATTTAATTATATATGTGGAACAATCAAAAGGATATTTAAAAGCACAAGAAAAGAAACAAAACTAAAATTTTATAAAGTAGTAGCAGTCCCCTTACTAGTGTATGGTAGTGAATTTTGGGTTTTAACTAAAAGAGAAGAGAAGATCATAGAAGCAGCTGAAATGAGATTTCTGAGAAGTGTGGCTGGTTGCAAACTTCTAGATAAGAGAAGAAGTGAATATAATAGAAATAAGCTAAATATCTTTAAACTCTTAGATAGAATAAAAGAATCTAGAAAAAAACTGGAAAGAACATGTTCAATGAATGGAAGATGATCGCATTCCCAAAATTATACTTAAATACAAACCAAAAGGACGCAGGAATGTTGGTAGACCGAAGAAGAGATGGATCCAACTTTTGAATGAGAATCTATGAGACCGGAACAAGCCACATGGGCTTAATCCGTGATTGTTGATGATGATGATGATGATGATGATGATGATGATGATGATGATGATGATGATGATGATGATGATGATAAAGGATCCTCAAAGTTACTTCTCTCCTATTTAACTACTGCGATTTTTTTTTGTTTACATATTGCAAATAATAACTTTAAACTCCTGTAATGAAAGGGAATTACAGTGTAAATAAATTCTCAACAAAAAAAATAGATCAAATAAAATAAAACTAATGGATTTTTCATAGTGTTCTGCCCAATAGCAGGTCTTTCACTGCAAACTCAGCATTCTCCACTCTTTACTTAACTCAGCTTTCCTTTTTGTATCTGCATATAAACCATTTGTAGACTGCGATGGGCAGGACATGTTGCACGTATGGGGAATGAAAGACTTACATGGAACTTCTTGTGGGAAATCCAGAGGGAAAACGCCCATTTGGTAGACCAAGAATGAGGTGGGAGAATAATATTAACTATGATTTGAGGGAAGTAGATTATAAGGAAATGATTGGAAAGCATTAGCTCAGGATAGGAATGTTTGGAGAGCTTATGTCCGCGCGGCCATGAAGCTACGGGTTTGATAGTGCCAGTGAGTAAGTAAGTATATAAACCATTTATTTTAATATCGGTTATCATCTGATGTCTTTTTCTGCCTCTAACTTCCTTTCTATTGACCATTCCTTCTAGGACATTCGTCAGCAGGCAGTTTCTTCTTAGCCAGTGACCAATCCAATTTATTTTCCTCTTCTTCAGGAATTCCAGCATTGTTCTTCCTTGACCCACTCTGTCTAGCAAATCTTTATTTTTTTTATTTTATCTGTCCATTTTATACGTTCCTTCCTTATACATATCCACATCTCAAAAAACTTCCAGTCACTTTTCCTCATTCCGTCGAAATGTCTAAGTCTCTGCACCAAAGAATGCTACACTCCACACAAAGCAATTCACTAGTCTCTTCCGTAAATATTTTGCCAAAGGTCCGCAGAAAATGCCTCTAGTCTTGTTAAAAGCTTCTTTTGCCATTGCTATCCTCTGCTTTACTTCTTGACCGCAGTTCATGTTACTACTGATAGAACAAACCAAGTATTTAATGTTACAAATTTCGTAAGTCCACAGAATAAAGTCCTTTGTGAGTTAGTAAACAGCATCGAAATTGTAAGTAAATGGAGTTATGTCTGTACTTCCATGTACGTAATATCTTTATATAGTACTATGTCATCATCTTGACCTATTCGAATATTCTTACATTTCCCAAGTTTTTTCCAGATGGATGCACATATTTCCACATAATACTTTTCTATTGCACCATTAATTTTCACTGCGTTTATCTTTAATTTAAAGTGCACACTAAAAGTTCACTCCTATAAATCAAATCTGGGGCTCCAAAACACAATTTACTTTCGATATTCTTATTTTAAATTATATAACGCACAGCTAAGTGAAACCTTTTTTTTTAATATTATACCACATAAACATTCGCTATTAGGCCTGCAGTTGGTATACATATTTTTTTCTTATTAATGACTCCAGGTTATCTTTATGACATGGTATTGGCGGAATTGTAGCCCACTTGTTAAGTTGGGGCGCCTGAAAGGCCAAGTTATGTTACCCCGATGACATGATAGGTGACGAATGGTAATGAACGCCAGGAGAGTCCTTAAACCTAAACTTAGCCTAAATCCAGGCAATGGGAGGCCATAGGAATAACTCCCTTTAAGAAACATTTCTTGTGATCTGACCGCGAATTGAACTCGAGACCATATAATCTATAGTCAGAAGCTCTGACTACTTGCCCATGAAGCTGGTCTGTATAAATATCTTAAAATCTCTCATTTTTTGAGAATAATAAGTTACTGTATAAATATGAGTAAGACGTTTATAACCATTCTAGACAGCAAATGCTATTCGTGCATTATAATAGGCTATTTTAAAAGTGAACTTTTTACCTAAGCTATCTACGCGCACTATGGAAATACCATTTATTTTTATACAATGCATCTCACACAACCTAGCTAGTGGGAAGAGTGACTGCGGACAGTGCCCTTTAACTCGCGCCGCGCCGGCCTGGCATATCAACTGCACGGCACTTCTCCCAGTTTCGTACTCGCCTTGCTGTGCTCTTCGAAATACTGGTTCCTTGGCACGTCGCCTTAGAGATTTTGTTGGCGTATGTTCTAATCTTTCTCCTATTTCGTCTAATTTATCCTTGTATCACGAAATCCCATTTATACTTTTTTTTATTTTAATAAAATAAAGCATTCCATCTATTCTTAATTATTATTTTAATATAGGCCTATAACTCTGGATAGTGATATAATACTTATAGACAAGCCGAGTTTGGATTCAAATTGTTTAGGAAATTAATGACAGTTAATGGTCATAAATCATCATCATCATCATCATAGTACATTCACGAATTTAGGCCATTTGTTGACCTGTTTCGGCCTCAAGAGAAACACCATCCAGAAGTCTTTTGAGTGGACGTCCTGGTCTTCTTCTTCCTGCAAGTTGATATGTTAACATTTGTTTGGGTATTCTGTGATCTTCCATTCGATGAACATGTTGCATCCATCTTGACTTATAATCAGAAATTTTGTTTTCTAAAGATTCCATGTGTAATTCTTCTAAGATGTCTTCATTTTTTTTTGTGATCTAGTAGTGTGTATCCTGCAGTCCTCCGAAGATATCTCATTTCAGCAGATCTAAGTCTCTGTATATCCTTCTGTTTCAACGTCCATACTTCGCTACCATACAAAAGAGTTGGAAGAGCCAGTGTTTTATACACTTTCAGTCTTGAATGCTTTTGGACTAACTGTGGCTTGAAGATAGAATTTATTAACCCTAAAATTCTTAAAAAATTTAGATATTTTTGCATTTACGTCCTTTTCTTCTTCATATGAGATATTGCATCCTAGATATGTAAAATTATTCACCTGCTCCAATATTTTATTGTCCAGTACAATTTTACTTCTGACAGGATCTACACCTTGAAATGCCATAATTTTTGTCTTTTCTGTAGATATCTTTAATCCATATTCTTCTGTAATTTTGTTAAGTTCATACAGACCTTTCTGTAGATTATCTTTGGAATTTGCTATTATTATTTGGTCATCTGCAAACAATAGGGTGTTTGATTTTCTATTTTCTGATATTCTTATTCCAAATTTATATGTTTTGTTCCAGCAACATATTACTTCATTGATATAAATTGCAAAAAGTGTTGGGGATAGGGGCAGTCTTGTCTCACACCACGATTTATAATTCCTTCTTCAGAAAATCTGTTATTTAATTTAATCTTTATGGTGTTGTCTTTGTAAATATTTTGTATGTTCTGCCGAAGTAAATTTGGTATATTTCTGTCTTCCAATATATTTAAGAGTTTTGATCTCTTGACTGTGTCGAATGCTTTTTCAAAATCTATGAAAGCAAAATGTATTTCTAAGTCATAAATCGATATTTGTAACCCTATAGGAATTTATATCATAACCTAATAAATTGCCAATATATACGTAGCGGAAAGCCACTAGACAGCGAAACTTTTTTTCTTTGTAAACAAGTGAACAGGTGGCCTAGTACAAAAGACACCAAAAGATCGCTAAACGCATTGTCCAGTGCGATTACAAGCATACCCCATTCAGAGAGAACTAGTACAATGACTTAAACTCTATCTACGGACAATAAGTTTGACATATATATTTTATTTACGACGGGGCTATCACTGGACTCGCAAAATTATTAAGTTTGAACTTGTTTACTAGTCAAAGTCCAATTAAGATGGTCACCTTATAAATAATGTATTGCGTCTGCAAAAACCCTTTGAGCCTAGTAGAAAATATGTGGCGACCTTGTATCTCGAACAAGGCGTTGACTATGAGAAGATTGATTGACGTGACAACCATAAACATATAGAAAACAAAGAAAAAGACCCCATGTCCCGCGCCGTAGCCGAGTGGTTAAGGTAGGAAGCCTTGGCGCAGAGCTACGGGACTTGCGCTGGTTCGAGTCTCCATGGGGGAAGAAATTTTCTCATGGTATTTCGGCCAGTATGGGACCGGTGCCCACCCAGCATCGTGAGGCAGTTGGGTAGCTACAATAAGTAGCGGCTCCAGGTTGAGGAACCAGCTATAACGGCGGGGGACTCGACATGCTAACCACATGTCACCCCTACACTGGCTGTTGATCATCTACCTCTGTGATTGACACATGTGGATGTGAAGGGCCAGCAGCCGGCTGGTAAAAGGGCAACCGCTGAAAAGTGGAAAGACCCTCAATCAATCGGAAAAGACCCCATTCGGTCCACACATACTCACATATGTATGAACCAATCACAAAATATATAACAAAATGTAAACTCCTCTCTAGAGGCGAACTAATTATTGAAGGTGGAACCTGAATTTTTATATAATCTAACAAACCGCATAAAAACATAAGACTCCCAGCTCTTGAAGGGGGAACATCAACTACGAACATAAGACTCCCAGCTCTTGAAGGGGGAACATCAACTACGAACATAAGACTCCCAGCTCTTGAAGGGGGAACATCAACTACGAATCGTTTGGCCGCGGGAGATAATCACCGCGTTCTCAGTCAATTACATACAGCCATATCTCCTAGTCGCGGGAGAACGGAACTTAGCTGAGGAAATGATCCTAGTTGATGATAGGTAGTGAATACTTAACATAAAACCTAGGGCGGAAGTGACTAGCCGTGAAATTATTCGTCGAACAAATTGTAAAATCGGAAATCAGTAATGTTGAACCGTATTATTTACAATAATATTATTGAAGACGTCAGTTATTACCGGAAAGATTTCTAAATTGAAATCGGGAAAGATTGGCATGCTACGAGATAATGGTAAATCCAGAAAATTGGACTTGGGTAAATTTCTGGACAAAACGCGGAAAATAGGAACAACACTCATTCATGAATAAATACATGTTATCAAAATGCAATACCATTAATTCTTAATAATTCTACATAACTTAATTAATGTATAATGTCATTATATTATTATGTAATTGAAATATTATTGTGTTTTCTTTATGTAATTGTAATGTTATTGTTTTATTTTTGTTTTTCTTTATACTATTACCAATTATTACTTTATTGTAACGGACTGTCAACAGCACGTACGGCGTACTGCCCGTGCGACCCATATTTGTAAATAATATTGTAAATATCTTATTTTTTATCTACGAGTAATAAAGTCCTATTACTACTGCAATAATATAATAATATTATTCGGTGTTCCGCCGAAAGGATAGATCGCCGTTAGAAACACATTAACAATGAGTGTATAAAGTGACTTATTATATTTGTAAAATAAACTGAGTGATCCACATAGCCTACTATTAATGAACATATTTCTGCCCGTGCTAACCTCCTCGTGAACTTGAGAAAGAACTCACCATCTACCAACCTTATTGACTAGTCCTGAACAACCTGATATCCCTCTCGAACCTCTTAAAATTATACCCCCTGATTAAATCTTCCTCCACCCTCCGTCAGCACACGTTTTGTTACCTTTGGTTTCTTATCGAGCGCAGAACATATCGTCGAACGTTCTCTCCATTTGGAGGATTTACGCCTGGAAACTATATTCTGAATCGTCTAACGATTTCTCTCCAAGACTCTGTTTTCACATAATTATCGTACATATATATATCCTATGCTGTACGGTGAATACAGATCGAGTCAATTATAACTATAAACTAAGGCTTCTATGGAACTTTACTAAGTGTTTAATTTTTCTTTATAACACGTTATAACACAAGTATACAGCATTGCAGTAGAACGCGTGTTTCATCTTACAAGCATGAAGCTCAACTGATCACTCCGCTAGGCTCCGGCTGTACTATGTGGGCATCGCGAGTTGATGATTTACTAAACGCAGTCACTTTTCCTGCTAGCGGCCACAAGTCGAGTGAGACGCATTGTAGAATTACAAGAGAAACAAATTTAGGAGCAATGGTTTACGTTATATTTTTTAAGATTTCTTTTTTCTCTATATTTTACAGTCCTAATATAATTACAATCTGGCAATTTAAGTCATTACCTTTAAAATTTATTTTATAGTATATATATATATATATATATATATATATATATGCCACCGCTATGTTCTCGAGGTAGCGCGCTGCCTTCTCACGCAGCGGGCCCGGGTTCGACTCCCGGACGGGACAGGCTCTTGGGTGAGGTTTTTTTGGGGTTTTTCCTCACCTGTAAGACAAATGTCAGAAGCTTAGGGCCCAACGGTCCCAGAAAATCATCCAGCCATCATCATCATCATCATCCTTGCTTTATCATCATCATCATCCCTCACCGGTGTGGAAAGCAACGAGAAGCTACCACACTTACAATTCCTTAGTAAAGCTGCAAAGCTTACCATGAAAATGCTATGATTTCCGTGAAAGACCTGCCTTCGGGCAGAATTACTATAGAATATATATCTGAGGAAATAAATGCCACAATAACTATATAATCCACAGATCTCAATTTTATAAGTTCCACTATGAGTAACGAGGAAGCTGTAATAGCTGGATAATTAAAAAATATATATTTATTCACTTGATTTTGTAATTTTCAGTTTCAGAGAATGCAAAACTTTTAAACGCGACGTTGTAATTCAAGATGAGTATCTACATGTAACTTGTAGAGTAAATGGAGAGAAGATATTTAAACAATATTATGCGTTTGTTCCAAACAAACCGAAGATTTGGAATTCACAAAATATTGCTGAACATACGAACACCTCATACAATCTTTTATTAGTTGGCATGGATGCAGTATCTCGTTTAAATTTTCACCGACAGCTTCCAAATACAATAAACACTCTTAATAATCTTGGAATGATCGAATTACTTGGATATAACAAAGTAGCTGATGAAAAATTTCCAAATCTTGTACCTTTACTCACTGGACAGTCAACAAGTGAACTGAAGAAAACATGTTGGTTGAACAATTATGAAACTCTGGATAGTTGTCCTTGGATTTGGAAGAATTTCCATAATTCAGGATTTATATCGGGCTATGGAGAAGATGCAGCAGATTTAAGTATGTTTTTCTATCACAATGAAGGTCTCAGTCAAAAACCAACCGACTACGACATAACACCGTTCATGAAACAAGCAGACGAAGATACCGGACATAAAAATACTTATGTTGCTAACTTATGTTTGGGAAATCATATGTGCTTAGAAACATTGTTTGATTACATATCTAAATTTGCTAATTCTTTTAAGAATTACCGTAAATTTGGATTCTTTTGGAGTAACAGTCTGACTCATGACAATCTAAATTATGCAAGTCTAGCCGATAATTCTTATGTTAGACTCATTAGACAACTCGATTCTTCCGAAGTATTGACGAATACTATACTCATTCTATTGAGCGACCATGGACTTCGCAATTCTAAGATTACAGAAGTTAATCAAGGTTATTTAGAGGACAAACTGCCACATGTATTCTTCATATTTCCTAAAACATTTGAAAAAATGTATCCTCTTGCAATTAACAATCTTAAAAGTAACACGCATCGTCTAACAACAGCGTTTGACATTCACAAAACATTATTAGATTTAACGAATCCTGAATTGAAGATAGATAATCAAATACTTCGACAGAGAAGGTTTGAACTGCAGAGGGAGAATTCAACTCGAGCCATTAGTTTGTTCCTACGTGTTCCTGAATCTCGAACATGTAAAGATGCTGAAATAGGTCTACATTATTGCACTTGTCTTATTAGTAAATCGATATCTCCAACTGGAAAATTAGTTCAAGATATAGGAAATGGGCTGGTTCAATATATCAATTCACTTCTGAAGAAGTATACAGAATGTTCACTTCTTACTTTAGTAGAAGTAAGGACTGCTCGAATTGAATACAGTCTAGTGCAATGGTATGAGAAAACGAAAGAAAAATACAGAAGTCACTATGTTGTATCTGTTCTTACAGCACCTGGCAATGGTCTGTTTGAAGGAATAATTGCCCAGACTTCGAATAAAGGAACATATCACATCATTGGCAATGTAACCAGAATAAATACATATGGGAGTGAAAACACTTGTATTGATGATTATGACATTAAATATTTCTGCTATTGTGAAGATTTAATAAGTTAAAGTAATTATTGATAACATTTAATACACATGTGACTTAAATAAAATAAGTATAAATACCGTTCCTGATAGATGAAGATATCAACTCTGAGACAGGATTTTGTGTTCTAATTATATATTTTTAAGAGGACTAACAAATTAATATATTTTTACGATTACGTATTGAAAACTGGTTATTATGATAGAACTGTATGTTAAATGATTATAAATATTATAATAAGAAAAGCAAACAAAGACAAACCTGAACAAAATTATATTTTTTTACGGATAAAAATTAGTCCGAGATAATATTGTTTGAATTTATTTGTATGGTCATTATCAATAAAAGAAAATAAAAGTAATCATGATTTTAAGAAAATAAACATTATAATAGATTGTGACTGATAAAACTTTAATCTATGTTAATTGTCTGTTTTACCAGTATATCCAGTATCACTCTCTTCCTCGCCCTCTTTATCTCTCTCTCTCTCTCTCTCTCCTCTCTCTCTCTCTCTCTCTCTCTCTCTATATATATATATATATATATATATATATATATATATACACTGCTCAAAACAATTAGAGGAACACTATGAAATATGCAAATATTTTTTCATTGGATAAAGGTACAAACATGAAATTAATAACGTACATTATTTGTGGTTATTTATTTATTTATTTATTTATTGCTCATGTCAGTAAAAACAAATGAATAACGCTGACAATTAACTTTTCAAATAATTCCGCTATGTAAGCAATTGAATCTTGTGCTTATTTTTCAAAGTTAAACACTCGTTATATAGAGTTAGTATCGTGTATGGCCTCCACGACATTCGATGACACTTTGGCACCTTCGTGGCATGCTCCCAATAAGATTCTGGATTTCCTCTTGCGGGATATTCTCCCATTCCTCCTTCAGAGCATCTCCAAGTTGCTGCAGAGTTTGTGGAGCTTGATGTCGGTTCCTGACCTTCCTGTCTAGAAGATCCCTCAAGTGTTCAATAGGGTTGAGGTCTGGGCTGACCGATGGCCACTCCATTACCTCAATTTCATTCCTCCTCAGGAAATCCCTGGTGACAGCCGCAGAATGTGCCCTGGCATTATCCTGCATAAACAGAAATCCAGGGCCTACTCCAATGGCAGCAGGTACTACATGCTCTTCCAGAACGTGCTCGATATACCGGACAGCATTCAGTCGCTGGGGAACAAGTACAAGGTCCGTACGATTGTTGTACATAACTCCGGCCCACACCATTATGGAACCTCCTCCGAATCTATCAATTTCCTGTACAGCCTCTGCAGAAAATCTTTCTCCTGGCCGTCCCCACACCCTCAATCGACCATCACAACGTGTAAGACGATACCTGGATTCGTCCGAGAAGAGCACAGACTCCCACTGGTTCAGGTTCCAATCACCATGGTTTTCAGCATACGTACGTCTTGCTGCCTTATGCCCATTTGTTAAGCGTGGTTTTTTAACGGGCCTTTTTGGACGAATATTCTCTTTCCTTAATCTGTTCCTTATGGTTTGGTCTGAAACCCGGATTCCGGAAGCCATATGAAGGTCATTCTGCAGGTCTTTTGCAGTTTTTGTACGCTGTCGAAGAGCAGAAAGAACAACGTATCTGTCATCCTGGGGGCTTGTTTTAAATTTACGGCCCTGGCCACGTCTTCTACAATACTGACCTGTCTCTCTGTGCCTGTTGCGTAACCTGGACACCACGGAAGGAGAAACCCCAAGCTCTCTAGCCACTTGTCGCAGAGATTGACCTTGTCGTAAAAGATGTAGAGCATGATACACTTCAAACTCATTTAAATGCCTCATTTTGTCAGAGACTTCAATAAACAAGGCAATAATCAGCATTCGTCACTATAGCAACATCAGGAAGCTTACCAATTAGAAGTGGCCAGTGCCTTCCAAAATAAAAAAATTCTCTATATTTGTTATTTGAGGTAATTTCTCTGTATTTAGGCCATGGATTTTTAAAATTTGTATCCAGTGATAAAATTAATAATTCAATTTACATATTGTCCAACTTTCAGCATCACAGCTTTAAAAAACAATTACTTATTCAGTTTATTACAAGTGTTCCTCTAATTGTTTTGAGCAGTGTATCTGTTTTCGTAGGATTAACCTCCTTTTAGGTATTTTAGGCGCCCCATGTCTCTCTGGATATTCATATTCAGAGAAAGTGTAATAAATACAAAAATAAAATTTCGCATTACCCATACATATGTAATATTACCTTTCTTAAAAACCACGAAAGTCGCTTTAAATATAGGATTTTGTACTTTATATATATATGCTCAATATAAACACACATCATACCCACTGCATCCTAAATATCCTAAATGGAATATGGTGTAAGCGTTAAAGCGTCTGTAAATAACAATTAAGTAAAAATGACGAAGTTACAACAAGTTTCTTTTCTCTCCTATAAAATTTACTTTTAGGATTTACATGTTCTTCATGGAGAGGTGACGGTATATGCCTTGCATGTACAGCATTTACAAATATTCGAAAAATTGGTTAGTACCCATGTCATATGATTCCTGTGTGGTGCCAGAAACATACCGAACACATGCCCTGACAAGATAAGGTAGCGTTACTAAGCTGCACAATGTTTATGATTTATTTACAGTCTAAGGCATCAAATCGATCATTCTAATGAAGTTGATTATTAATTCCATCAAAACCAAGTAGTCTACATACGAAATTTAAAAAGAATCAAGGGTATTTTAATGCAGTATTCGTAGAAGACTTAACTAATGTCAATAGGCAAGTGAGATTTAAAAGCTATGTTATAAAATCATCAAACGAAAACTTATTATTATTATTATTATTCTTATTATTAGCATTATCATTATATTTATCATTATCATTATGTTAATCATTATCATTAATATTATCATTATCATCATTACAATTGTCATTATCATTATCATTATCATTATCATTATCTCAATCATTATCATTGTCATTATCATTACCTTAATCATTATCACCATCATTATTTTCATTATCATTATCATCATTATTATTGTTATTATTATTATTATCATCATCATTATTATCATTATTATTATCTTCTTCTTCTTCCTTCCAAGTATCAGGCCAAAGCCCGTTACGATCCTATAGAAAATTTTCCCTCCAGCGTTTCATAGGACGGCCCAGTGATCTTCGTCCTCTTGGTATATAATTATAAACAGCTTTGGGGATCCGATTTGAACTCATTCTTTCAAGATGGTGTTTCCAATTTAGTTGGTACTGTTTAATATATTCCAAAATTGGCATAGTCTTCAATTCTTTTAAGATATTGGTGTTCCTTTTCCGATCCCATCTGGTGTAAACCGCTGTTCTGCGCATGAATCTCATTTCACAAGCCGTTATTCTGTTTTCATGTTGTTTTTTTAGTGTCCATGCTTCACTACCATAGGTCAACACTGGTCTAGCCAAAGTGTTATACAAACGTAATCTGGTGTTTTTTTGTACAAGGGGTGGTTTCATAACTTGATTAATAATTCATCATAACAGGCCTTGGCCTAATACTTGGAAGGAAGAAGAAGAAGAAGAAGAGAAGAAACTTTTATTATAACTAGTAACTTTTTCAGGGATATCCTTTTCATCCCAGATAGAGAGATAATATCCAAGATATTTAAATTGATTAGATCTCTCTAAAATTTTATTCTGGAGACAGATTTTACTTTGTATGGGGTCCTTCCCATGAAATGCCATAATTTTAGTTTTGTTAATTGATATTTCCATATTAAATTTGCCACCTATTTTTTGTAAATTATAAATTGATCGTTGCAAATCATTTTCGGAAAGTGCCAGAAGAGCTAAATCGTCTGCAAAAAGAATAGCATCGAGTTTGAGGTTCCTATTGATGGGTATATATCCTCGTTGTGTTTTCCTCCATTCATTTATTAATTTATTCATGTATATAATGAAAAGCACCGGTGAAAGTCCACATCCCTGTCTTACTCCAGTGTTGATCTTTTCCCAAGAAGATAATTTGCCATCTTGTTTAACAGAGATTTCATTATCTTTATAGATGTTGAAGATATTAGTAATATATTGTTGTGGAACTTTATCATCAGCTAAAATTTGTAGTAATATATTTCTGTCTACTTTGTCAAAAGCCTTTATGAAGTCAACGAAGGCGATATGAGTTTCTATATTCCTTGTGCTTTTCTAATAGTAGTTTTAGTCCATCTGTACAAGATCTACCCTTTCTGAATCCATTCTGCTCTTCTCCAATTATATTTTCATAAATTTTCCTCAATTTATTCTTAACTATATTAGCATAAATTTTATATCCAGAGTTCAACAAGCTAATTCCACGATAGTTATCTTTTATTGGCGATTTCCTTTTTTGAAGATTGGTATTACAATGGATTTGTTCCAGCTTTGTGGTGGTTCTTGTCCTTCCCATATCATATTAAGGCGAATAAGAAATCTGTCTACCACATTTTTAGTTCAAAATGTAAATCATTCTTGATTAAATTGGTCTTCTCCAGGAGCTTTGTTACTTTTTAATGATTTAACAACATCAGTTAATTCATCTGATATACATGTGTTCCAAGCCTGTGTTATTAGAGATTGGTATTTTGTAATAAATCATCATTATGTGTCCATAAATGATGAAAGTAGGTAGCCAAGATTCTTTAGATATACAATTTAAGTGTGCATTTTATCTTGAATCCATTATTTAAATTTTTTAAAACTTTATTATTTTTTAGGTTGAGGCCTCGTGATATCATTTTCTCAAAATGAGCAAAAATTGGCTCCCAGCTTTGTCTATGTTTTTTTGCGAGAACTTCAATATTTAGCTCTGGCTCTCTCTCCTATGCCTACTCTACTTTATCTTCAACTTTTTTTGTAGATAGAAATTTTTTGTATGCTTCACGTTTATCATCAATTACTTTTTTTATGTTTTCATCCCATATCCGTAGTCCTTTTTGTTCGATTCCATTTGGTTTTGATACCCAGGCTTTTCATTTGCTGCTTGTGTCAAAATACTTTGTTAGAGCAATCCATTCTTCTTCAATATTTTCTCAACAACCGGTGTTTCTTGAACTAGACGATCTAATCTGCAATTTGTATAGTCAGGTAATAGTGGGCTCTCGGAAAAGACTTACTTTATAAGTATAGTCCACTTTTTCAACTTTTACATTATTAATTTTTATTTTATTTTTCCCTCTCGGTGGCATACGAATTGGACAAACAAGTAAGTAATGGTCTGATTCGATTTCAGGTCCTCTGTAACGCCTGTCTCACGAACTTTAGAGCCTAATTTTTTATTACATATGGCCTAGTTCATTATTGATTTAAGACACCCTGGCTTCCCATGTATATTTGTGACTATCCTTGTGGTTAAATACTGAGTTCATTATTGTGAATTGATTAAACATGCCATATAATCAAGTAACCGTAAGCCATTTATATTACAGTTTTGCTCTCCCTAGGGTCCTAATATATGTATCAAGATTTAGTATTTACCAAGTCTGGCATTTAAATTACCCAAAATTATAATCATATCATTATTATTAATTGTGCAGATAACTTTCTGGAAGTCATGATAAAATGTTTCACTTTCTTCTTCATCTCCTTCTACAGGTGCATATAAACCTATCACTGTTAAGTATCCTAGAGATAATTTTATTCGGATTTGAATTATTCTTTCATTCCAAAAAGTATAGCCATTATTATTATCATTATTATTATTATCATTATTATATTATCATTATCATTATTATCATTATCATTATCATTATCATTATCATTATCATTATCATTATCATTATTATTATTATTATTATTATTATTATTATCGCCATCATTACTATCTTCGAAAGGATTAGGCAATGTTGTCTGTTCTGCCTTTAATATTTGAGGATCTTCTCCTCTTCGGGCATTCAAAATCTCTTCTCCAGTAGTGTAGTGGTTAAGGCACTGCGCTACAAGCCGGAAGGTCGAGGGTTCAAGTCCCGGTGGGGTCAGGATTTTTAAACTGACCCAAGCCTTCTGGCGGCACTATGGCCCTGGGGTCGACTCAGCCTCTAACGGACATGAGTACCAGGCGCTTGTTCTGGGGGTAAAGGCGGCCGTCACGCAGGGCTGACATCCTGGCTGATATCAAGTGCCAATTGTCCAGAAAAAGTGGTAGCCTTATCCTCCTACTACCCAAGGGCCTCCTGAGACCTGTAGCGGGATTACTTTATTTAGGACGGTAGATATTCAGCTAATCTGGGATTTTTTTTCCTATTTCATACAACTTGGGATATGCCTTCCAATTGTCGTTGTATTCTTCTATTTTCCCATTTACGGTACGTATATTTAATTTGTCTCGTGTATTTCCGATTCCGATTGAGGGTCTTTCCACTTTTCAGCGGTTGCCCTTTTACCAGCCGGCTGCTGGCCCTTCACATCCACATGTGTCAATCGCAGAGGTAGATGATCAACAGCCAGTGTAGGGGTGACATGTGGTTAGCATGTCGAGTCCCCCAGCCGTTATAGCTGGTTCCTCAACCTGGAGCCGCTATTTATTGTAGCTACCCAATTGCCTCACGATGCTGGGTGGGCACCGGTCCCATACTGGCCGAAATATCATGAGAAAATGTCTTCCCCCATGGAGACTCGAACCAGCGCAAGTCCCGTAGCTCTGCGCCAAGGCTTCCTACCTTAACCGCTCGGCTACGGCGCGGGACCTCTTGTATTTTCATTTTGTATTAAGTCCAACTTTCTACATCCTTTTTATTCAAGGGAGGAATCCCATTTCAGCTGACTGAATTTACTTCTATATCTTCAATATGCCCATCGCTGTGGTCTCGAGGTAGCTAGTTGCCTTGTCACGCAGCGGGCCCAAATTCGATCCCCGATCGGGGCATTTTTTTTGGGTGAGGTTTTTATCGGGGTTTTTCCTCACCTGTAAGACAAATTTCATGAAAACTTTATGGCCCAAACGGTCCTCGAAATGATATGGCCATCATCATCACACTTATCATCCTTCACCGGTGTGGAAAGCAACGGGAAGCTACCACACCTACAATTCCCTAGTAAAGCTGCAAGCATAGCATGAAAAGCTATGATTGCAGTGAAGGACCTGCCCTCGAGCAGAATTACCATGGATGTATTATTATTATTATTATTATTATTATTATTATTATTATTATTATTATTATTATTATTATTATTAAACGCGCCAAAGCCTGTCCCAAACAGGTTATAAAAGGGTGAGAGGAGGAGTAGCAACCTCATTAAAAAACCAGGGTTCAGTACGCCCGGCTGATAGTACCCTGTGAGGGCCCCTTATCTAGGGTACAGATACTGCTGCCTTGCAGTTCGTCATTGGTTTGATAAAGGCTAAAGGAAGAAAACCTTGACCAAAAATCACCTGATCCTCCAGGTTGGGGGTTGATGAATCAGGCCAGCTCCCTGTTCGTCACAAAAAAAAACATAATAATGCTAAAGAGCCTAAAAATTTAAAGCCGGACGGAAATAAACCAAGACGACAAACGCAAAGCAAATAGAACATTTCTAATTGGAACATTGTATATTCGAGGGGTTGAAAATAAAATGGTTGACATCATGGAGGAAATGAAAACGCTTAACCAAGTCTTGTGTTAACAGAAACAAAAAAGAAAGGAAAAGGTTCAGAAGTTAAAGGTCCATATATACATTTTTTCAGTGGAGTCGACAAACATAAACGAGCCCAGAGAGGAATCTGAATAATAGTTTAGAATAAATTCAAGAAATGTATAAATTACTATTATTATCATTATCATCATCATTATATTATTATTATTATTATTATTATTAATAATATTTTTATTATTATTATTATTATTATTATTATTATTATTATATATTATTATTATTATTATTATTATTATTATTATTATTATAGTTGCTGATAAAAAGTATATTGTACATAAAGATATTAACGCCTAAGAAAACTAACATGTAGCTTGTTTGATTTTTAAACATGAAGAAGGGTCATTTTTTACGAAAATCCCAACATTATGAGTATGCTCCTTGTTATAAATAGGATAATTTAGGATAATTTAGGACTAGATATTTTAATTAATTATTTTAAATAGTATTAATATTATAGGTTTCATATTAGTAATATTATAGGTTTCATATTAGACAGAATATGTAATCAGATTTACCTTGACTAGTACAGTTAGGTCTATATCAAATCACATACAGTTACAGTTGAGGTTCTGGAAACATCCAAAACGAAATATAGCCTAAGGATGAGAAGGTCAGGGTTTTCGCATTCCAAAAGACAGCAGGACAAATGTACCGTTAGGGCCTATGAACTTACTATGCTTGGTGAAAGAGAGAGAGATTACAGTTAGGCCATCAGAGTGGGAGTCATATAAGCGAAAAGTGACTGAACGGCAGTGTTGTAGTTTTCCGAGCACAGCTGTGGTAAGTCTGCACATGTTATTCTTAATAGGATAAAATGGGGCCTTTATAATAAGATCAAGATGGATAGGTTTAGAAATAAATTTAAGTAGTATGAAGTAATATGGGTTGTCTAGCCCGGTATGGGGCGAAGTTTCAACATACCACGGTTTAACCTCTCTCTCTTTCCCTCCCCCCATGAATATGTATTAGAATAAGTTAGGCTAATTTATTTATTTGTAATTAATTGTTCTTATAATTCTTTAAATATAGATGGTTATTTAATTAGTTATTTATTTGTCTCGAATACCCTCTACTATAAAGTCATCAGCCATGCCGCTCGGCTAACGTAATCCGTAGGTAAATCACACGTAATCCATGTTCCAAAGGTCCTTTATGCCCTAAAAGAGCTACCCTAACCATAACACTCCTATTCCTTTTGGCTATATGTGTGATTGGAAAATTAATTATTCAGTTACATATGACAAACTTCTTAACGTTATTTTTTATGGTTCCAATTGAAATATTATCAATATTAAATACATTTTATAACACGTTTTAAAATTATTATACCATTAATAATGTTTGTTCATTTGCACAAAAACCGTCCTCGTTTAACAAAAAGAGAATTAAAATAAAACAAAGTGTACGAAATATTTAATCAAATTACAAAAAAACTTAATAATTATATACAATAAAAAATCATATGCAATTATTGTATAAAATATTACATATTAATTAAAACAGCAGTAAAATATAAATATTTAATATTAAAATTTGAAGAGAATAAAAGATAAATATTATGTAACAATAAAAAAGTTGGAAATACATTTTAAAAAAAGTTACTTCAAATAAAACATTTGTAAATTACCAACTGCTAAATATAGGTTAAGTTTTTTTTATTGATCGGAAATATTTTTTTTAAAAACTCACCTCATAAATGTCGTGCTTTTCACAATACCGCGGTTTCAGACGACTTCTTGTCCATCTTCAGTCACAACTCCGACTGATCAAATTTATTCTTCCTCCGTCAACTATTCTATTGTCAACATCTTCCGTACTGCTATCAAATTATCTTCGACGAATTAAAATGATTATTGCCTCTTAAATCCTCCGCTGTGGTCTCGAGGTAGCGTGCTGCCTTGTAACACAGTGGGCCCGGGTTCGATTCCCGATCGGGACAGGTTCCTGGGTGAGGTATTTTCGGGTTTTTTTCTCGCCTGTAAGACAAATGTCAGGAAGCTTAGGGCCCAACGATCCCCGAAAATCATCCGGCCATCATCCTTATCATTATCAGCATCTTCCCGGTGTGGAAAGCAACGAAAATCTATCACACCTATAATTCCCTAGTAAAACTGCAAAGCATAGCATGAAAATGATATGATTGCAGTGAAAGACCTGCCCTCGGGCTGAATTACTATGGATGGATGGATTACCTCATAATATTAACTTCCCTACATTAATCCAACATGAGTATTTTTTCTTATTCGAATCATAAAGAAATTGCACTTACGTAACTACTAATTATAATATAATCGTTTAATTATTATAAGATTTAATTATCATAAGTAATGCCACGAGTGATTTCCAAATTATCGATAAATTCACGACTCACGAAGTGAGGAATGAATTTATCTAGAGAATTTGGAAATCAAGAGTGGCATTTGTTAGGACTATTTAACGAATAAAATTAAGCTGTTTGCTCACAAATCATTATTTAACTATAGTTATTTTAAAATATTTATATATTTAATGTAAACGGCGATGTTTGAAAACAAATGAGAAACGATAGGTACGCTTCTACTGCTTCTTTTGTTTATCACTGCAACCAGATCATACTATTTATTGCCAAAGGAACGCAATATTGTAAGGAGGAGCTTTCTTTAATATGGTAATTATAACACTGATAAATATTTGGTGAAACACGACTCTGATTGGTTGTAAAATAGAAATCATTGAAATGTGATTGGTCATTGACTCCCATTTGGGGCATGAGTTAAATAGTCAAACTAAATATTAATAATAATAATAATAAGCCTATAGATGATTTTCGAAATAAACAAGAATAAAATATTTTATACATAAGTTATCTGCCTGGTGATGAAATATTAAGATATACAGTCAATATACCCAATTCACCAATTAATGATTAAAATGGTCAACATATTTCTACAGCTAAGCTGTCGTCCTCAAGATCAGAAATCTTGAGAATGACAGCTTAGCTGTAGAAAACATGTTGACCATTTTAAATTATTAATTGGTGAATTGGGTATATTGACTGTATATCTTAATTAGAATAAAATACTCAATTTTTAAATAAATAAAAAAGTATCTGCAACTTCTAAGAAATACTCTAGAATATTCCAAAGTATGGTTGGTTTACGAAATAAGCTGCATGCCGGAAGGTTGGGGGGTTAGAGTCAAGGTGAAATCTAAAGCCTTTAGTGGGATCACTGCTGTAAAGTTTATATAGCTAGGTAATAGAGGTATGGTTTTTAACCATATTTTTAAAATAATAATATTACGTTTAAAATATTAAAATTATGTGAGAAATATATGTTCAGTTACTTTAGAATTTTCATAATAAATTTAAATTTTATCACAATCTATTAATTATACTCCGTAGTATTCTATTTATAGACCTTAACGCAGAATAGGGCCAAAGGAACAAGTGGCAATCTCTCTTGGAAACTCTGGGCCCAGCCCAAATAAAAATATAATTGGTGACAAGAAGATTAGGATATATGAATACCCTTCATGTGTAAATAGTCCCTAATTGATACGTGTGTCGAAACCAGGTTCATCATACCATACTACTTAACACCGTAGAGTAGATTTAATTCCATTCATTCATAAAAGTGCAATAGATCTTCTTAGGTCGCAGTGGAAGGACAGTTTTTTCTCCCAGTTTAAATAGATGGATGGACAGATAGACGGATAGACTATGTATAGAAAGAGAAACGTGATGTAAACTTGTATAAAAATCGTCCTCCCCCTTCTATAAACATATATCGCTCATGGCATGTAAGAGTGGCACATTTTTAATTTTAAAACAATAAAATTTGTACCTGTGACGTCAGTCGTCCTCAACAAATTAAAATTGTTTAAAATAATCAGCTAGGCCTTTCGGAACTAGTTCCATTTTCAAAGATGTTCTATTGGGTACTGATTGTGTTTTATAAGCATGTTGAGGACGACTGCCATCACAGGTACAATTTTTATTGTTTCAAAAACAACCTCAACGGTGGCTAATATTGTTTTTTTAAAGTATTGAAAATTTAAATCGTTTAACTTCCTAGAAAACTACATTAAAAGTCAAACAATTGTATGATGTTTTACACCAACCGGCTAAGCGCCATTAAAAAAAGAGATTTTGATGCTATATGTTGCTCTGACTCATGAAGTAAATGTAAACAAACTTTTAGCGCCAAATCTTTAAATATAGCGTTATTATTAAAGAAGAATGTAAACGTCATCCGTCCTATGTTTTGCAACAAACGGCTCTGAAACTAGATCTTCATAAATGCTAATTTAAATTTTGAATCATGCAGCTAAGCGCCCCCGTCACCGCTCTTAGATTGTTGACGCACAATTATTGTCAAACAAGGAAAATAACTTGCAATATCCAGTAATATAACTTAGGCGTTATAATAAATAAGGAAGATTGACTTAAACTTTAAATGTATTTCTCTCGAAACTTTACATAATGGCGGATAGTCTGATAATGCATAACGCCGTCCAATTACATATCTTGTTTCAACTCATATATTTTCAAAATGCTAACTTATTATTTATTTTTTGACATCAGCATGGAAACCTGGGGTGTAGTTTCTACTGGGTATAGTTTCTAAACATATTAGGGGAATAAACATTTTTTATATTTTACAAAATGTTAATTGATGAGCCACTTTTGCACCAATTAAAAAAACGTGAAAAGTGAACTTGCGTCGCTTTAAAATAATCCACAAAACCAATTAGGTAAACATTTTTCATTTTTTTTAAGTTTTTCTAGTGTTTTTTCTTAGGTAAATATTAAAATAACACACTTCGGTATTATAAAAACAAAGATGAACATCAAAAACAATGAATATGTATTTTTTTTAACTACAACCTAAAAAACAACAGCTATAGTAAACTATTTTGTTATCATTATTGTTATTCATCGTCGAATTTTAAATTTTCGTAGAAATAACTAGGCCTATGGGACTTTTTTTTAAATTTTACCAGGTATTTAAATCTTCATTATTTTTTTGTATATCTTCAACGGACTGTCGTAAGCATTCTCGAGTATGATGTTTTAAAAATGAGTTGTCCTTTTTCCTTTTTTTCTCTAAATTAACTTTCTTTTTCACTAAATTTAGATTCTGCGTAGGAAGCCTTGTAGAAAAAGAAATCAAGATATTGTCTCTCTACTATAAAGACAGCCGCATCACTTGACGACCTGGCTAGATGAATCTTTTCCAAAATTAAAAGAGATTTAAGAACTCAAAATTTTGAGTCCAGGAAATAGGCATAGCTCATTTCAACAACTCTGTACCGTAAGGATTTCCTTGTTTGAACTGTACCGACTCGATGCATACATTAATTGAATAGGACTTCAGATCAACTTTATTGTTGATCTCTTCTGGTTCTACTGTTATTTTATTTCCATCAACTTTCCATGTCAGTACCATTTAGGGAGTCTCTTCTCGTTTGATGTCCAACAGGGACACCAATTTATTGCCTATGGACCCATTTTTGTACTTCTGCAATAAATATATCTGTAATAGCGATCCATTTTTGTGTGTATATATATATATATATATATATATATAAAGACTAATAGCACTCGGACGAGCATTATGTAAGATAAGTTTAAAGTTAAGGGTTTTGTATATTCATGTAATGATTTTGTACTTTTGTTACATTTCCTAATATGGTAACGACCACAGACTTGGTTGCAGAGTTTGCAGACACACACGTTTCTCCGGGTCATGGTGGTGTGGGCGTATGAAATTTACACTTAACAAAATTAATCTTCATATCTCATATAGTACTTAATAAATGATCATGAAAATTATCTGAGATATATTTTACCATTCTGCAAGTATGTGGTTCAAATTTTGTTTTTCTACCTCTAAATTTGATTTAAGAAAATAATAAATTGTAGGAGAGTTTAATTTTTTTATTATAAAAACATGGGTGGCTTCATGTACCTTTTCTGTAGTAACCTCTCACAGTACAGTATTCAATTTTTTAATGCAGGTTACAATTATAATTATCTCTTCTCTCTGTCAAAACCAGGAGTGCATGCCTTCTACAATACGATTTAAAAGAATATCACATTAGTGCAAAAAGTGAAGAAAAAATTATCTCAATTTTCACATTCGAAAAAATTCGAAATTTTCATAATTTATAAGCTAGAGTTATGAATTTGTCAGACAAACTTCGTTAGGCTATTATATAATAGATAAGTGGTGAAAAGTTCAGCTTTCTATCCTAAATGATTCCCGAATAAAATGTAAATGTATATTTCAAAATGCAACATTGAGAAAATTGGACTTAAACATTTACAACACTAATCTGTCTTACTTCAATGCATCCCACGGCTATAATCACCAGAATCTTTCTTCATGGACTCTTTCTGCTTCTCAGCATTCCTCCATCTGGTCCTGACTTTCTTTGTGGACTACTGAGCAGCTCATTCTGCATGACATGTTCATTATCGATGCGACACAGTGCTTGTTTCTGTATTTACATCATTCTTTAACCCCATTTTACTAAATACCAGCAATCTATGCACAGCCCCATTATTAAATGTTAGGACATCATCATGCACACCTACCCAGATCATTTTATGGCCCACAAGCACTGTATTCGGCACACTCTCCCACACGCACTTGTTAAAACTTTCGTTTCGATTTTGTGTCTGGTCATATAAAAATTTCTTAAGGAGATTGGAATTGCTCAGTTCTGTACATATAGACTTGATGACATCCATCACAATTTGAGGAAGTGAATTTGTATGTGCATACACCTCATATGATGCTTGTTCCTTGTGAAAACCACGCCACATGTCAGGTTCCTTGGGGCAGAGATGGCGCATTTATACATGATGCCCACACTGCTTTTGTCAACGCTTCAACACTATGAAAATTATCTTTTACATTTAATTAATATTTTACAGCGCAACCCTAGTGTATCATGAATATGTTCTTCAATGTACAGAGAATAATCACACTAACAATATTTACATACAGAACTCTTATTTACAAAAGCCGATACCAAACCTACATTAATTACTACATTCCCACCACTATCTACAGTGTAACAACCACTAGTTACACCTAAATTACTACTATTTACAGGTATATCACTTATTTGTTTATAAGAAAGATTTCCTTTGGTTGAACTATTAGCATAGCCTAACAAAAACACCAGGTGTTCTGTTACCAACGGTGGAGTTTGGAGGTTATTTTCCACCATTTTTGGTTTACTGTGTTGGTTTCAATGTAACTTATGCTTCTTAAACACACGTGTACTTCTAGGCATATTTATCAAAGCCACAAATTATTAAAAGCAGAAACACTACTTTAAAACGCCAAACTTTCTTTCACTAATAAATCACAATTCGTAAACAACAAACAGTATTTAAGATGGCTTACCAAAGCTGCACAGGACTCCCTTTTGTAAAACTGAAATTTCCCTCAAGTTTCTATCAACTTAGAGATGAGAAAGATTGAAGATGCTAAAAGGGGGTGTGGCGGCGCTCCAGTCAGATAGCATTTAAAAGGATGCGCGCCATTTCAAATGGGCATTTAAATAATAAAATATGGGCACATCATCATAAAAATGTATATATTTTAGAATCCGAAAACTTCAGAGAATTTAACTATGTCAAAATTTAAAAATTGTCATTTTTTTACCCCTTCATAGTACCTTGTTCCCTGAAAGCCATGTACGGCAGTTCTGTAGAACTGTGGATCCATTTCCCACCGTTTTTTCTTTCTCTCCTCCTTTTGCTTATCGTTCGCTATTGTGCTTGGCGGGAGTTTTGTCAGCATAAGATCGTCAATGAAAAGGTATCTTTGGTCAGTTCATAGACTTATCTCGAGGGAGCTGTCAATCCTATTCAAAGTGCTCGTTTCAAGAATCGGATTTTAACCTGTTAAATCTTTCAGAGATCGCTGCTGGATGATTTTTCCATATTAGCTATATGTCGTAAGTCACTATTGATGATATCGCAGAGTTGAACAGCGGTGTCTAAGGATAGCAGGCGAAGAGCGTTGATGCAATAGATAACTTTGATTTCTCTCTCTTGTACTTGGGTAGTGGAACGATGTAGTTATAGTTTGGAGTGTGACGCCTAGATATTTGAACTTATTAACGATTTCGAATCGTTCGTTATTCAGTCGTAATGTATCTGACAGATCTTCCTTCTTTTCTGAATGTCATCTGCGCTGTTTTTTTTCGTTTTTTATATGGAGCCCATTGTTTTGGACCTATTTTTCTAGTTTTAGTAGGGTTTCCTATAGTTCTATTTTGTTTGGTCCACCTAGGATCATATCATCAGTATATCTAGAATATTTTATTATGTCAGTTATTATATCAGGTTAGTTTAACATCAATTTTCCAAATAAAGCAATGACGATGTTACACTGATTTACTTCACTTTTTTTTCTCTCTAAATATATAATTAAATAACTGATCATTAATTCATCTGCACTTAGTTTCTCATACTTTTCCTTCTTCTCTTTCCTTTAGGTACATGACCTATTCCATCCAGAGAGTTCCTCCACATCTTTTTTTTTTGTCTTCCAGATGTCTTTCTCTCATCCTCTGGTAACTTATATCTTGTTTTTCGTACAATTATATCTGGTGTCATGAGGAATATATGTTTATTCCATTCATTTTTTTTCTCCCACCCATTCACCTATTGCCTGAATATTCAGCTGCCTTCTTATTTCTTCATTTCTAATTTGATTTTTCCTTGATTTACTTACAATCTTCCTCACATTATCCATATAATTTGTTCCTAAAGTTTGTTTGGTTTTAACAGGCATAGGTCAATATTGGGCGCATAACTCCTTTATATATTCTTATTTAATCATAATATGCTACAATGAACACAACTAATCCGTATTATATAATTTTATAATTGTTTAATGTACGCAAGTTATCGCATTTTAACGTCATATTACCAATTCATTTTACAGCATTATTTAAGAAACTATCTCATAGGATACATTGTCATTCCAAAATTCTGTAAATGTCTGTTCTACATAGCTTGTAGTAGCAATTTTTAAGAGAGACATGCGTTGAAAACAAAACTTAAGTATAGCGAATGTACTCGTTTTTGGATATTCTTCTACAACTCTTAGAAAATGTATTAAACTAAAGGATAAGTTGATATAATAGAAACAGTTATGTCTCATAGACTGCAATAAGCAGGACGTGTGTAATGAATGGGATGTGAAAGAGGACATGGAAACTCCTTGAAGGAAAACTAGAGGTAAAACACCCAGTTGGAAGACCAAGAATGAGGTGGGAGATTTAACATTAAGAATGATTTGAGGGAAGTGCATTATGCAGGAAAAAAACTCAGGATAGGGATATATGGAAAGCTTATGTCCGCGCGGCTATGAACCTATGGGTTCGATAGAGCCAGTAAGTTAGTTTAAAGGATACGTTAAAATATGATTTTATGAATAAAGGCAAGTTACCCAATGAACACACCATTTACATTCATGAGGGCCAACATTCAAGGAATGGTTCTTATCCATAAGCAAGAGAAAAAGATGACTAGCTCTACCCAGCTAGGGGAAATTCTGATGCTTATTTTTGTGATTAGGTTTGGGGAATCCAGAGCCAGAGATAATCTTCAGATTTTCCCAGCCAGCACAACTACGGAACGCTTGATCAATTCCACTAAACATATATAACAGACAATCTGGGAAACATATTGTGGGGATAAGAGACTCCTAGCACCCCTAAGGGGTGAGAAGAGGATTAGGTGTAAAAATAATCGAAAACAACCTATATTAGTGTCGAATCCTTAATTTTAGGAGTCGCTGAGATTAATAACGACATTCCAAGGTGAACCTCGCTCGACATGGGGTGAGAATGGTTAAAAAATTCCAAAATTGCCTACATTAGTGTTTATTCCGTAGTTTTTCGGGTCGCTAATCTTTGTACCGAAATGGACATTTCGATACAGGAATTACGTCTTACTGCGCAAACAATACGTCATCGTGTCTCCATCTCGAATGTCATCTTTATGAACAGTGCCAAATGTTTTCCTATCTATCCCTTCCTTTCCTAGTACGCACCCTGTGCTATCGCGCATTCTCCCTCTCCCTGTGAACTCTCATAAATAGCTGTGCTTTGTAACATCGAAGGATAATCTGTACCAACTGCACCATGGAACATGCGGCTAGCCATCGGCAATGCCCAGCGTTCCAACGATACCTACAGTCCAGACAAGCTAGGCAACATCAGACCAGGCAGAAGAACACAATTAAGCCAAGCATCCCAACTGAACGCAAACCAACTACACCTACAAGAATCCCTGAACCCATCCCCCCCAAGCATCGCATCTTCCCCAAATTCCTCTATCCAACAACTCCTAACCCTACTTACAACAATCCCAAATTCCTCCCTTCAATCAATCCTAACTCTAATAAATGCAATCCTAAATAATCCTCAACTTCTCCAAGTTATACAAACATTCTGTTCCATAAATTAAATTAACAAAAACTCAAACAAGTTGAATCGGGACACCTTTTCAACCCCAACTACAAGACGACACAATAAAGATAAAAATCAACAGAAGAATGGGTCAAAGCGCACTTAGGCGCTGGTACCATTTCCAAACAACATCAGACATTCTCTGTAAGGATAATCTGCGTAGTCACCGTTGGAGTCTGGTCAGAACAGCTCAGGAGAGCTGTTTATGTTTGTTTAGTCCAGTAAGCCAGGGTGGGGACGCTAGGACAGTATTTCCCCAACCCTAGGCTGGACTAGAGTGAGTGATGATGTATGTATGTATGTATGTTAATTTATACCATATTTTCTTTTTATATAGATGATCTATTATGATTTCTTTTCTTTGTAAAGCGAATATTTATTTATTTATCTTTATATCATATCTGACTAAATTTTGACTCGCATTAAAAGCTTTAGTTGTGTTTTTTTTTTACTTATGCCTATTCATTCAGTAGTTAGCATTAGTCAGATGTCTAAGTCAAATTCCAAAAGCTTACTCAAGCGTGTATTAGTTCCTTTATCCCAAATCTTCCACGATTGTATTTTATAACTCAGTAAACATTACGTATTGGGAGAATTGAGTAAAGAAAGTTGAATTTCTCTTTGCCTCTATGGGCCCGGGCAAAGATGTCACAATTTGAACAATCTATGCTTTCCAATCAAAATAGTTATCAACAATAACGGTTTGATCCAGCACCTATACGGTGCAATTTTTGGTAGCATTGAGCGTGGTTACGCCGGTGCAAATTCTGGTAACAATTGAGCGTGGTTGCGCCGGTGCATCTTAATTATGTTAAAAAATGAAGATCTTCAAATAATCCTATACGAAATCCGAACATGATACATTCGATCCAATTAAAAATGTGTTACATAGAATGTGCACTGTTTTATTGTTACATTAAACACGATGAAATAGTTATATAACCATAATAATTAAATTTGGATATTATTCTTTATTGTCATTTAGAGATAACTGTATGTTTGGAAAATTGGATGTATATCACACACAAATCAATGTTGGATGTCACAGTTTTTCATGTCTATTCCATTCAGATATAAAATAATGTTTAGGAATTTTAGATGTAAATATTCGATTATAATTAATTAATATGATTACTATATGTTTGATTATAATTAATTTTGGTAATGGTAATTAAAATTTTACTGGATCATAAATAAGAAAATCTTATATAATTTATAGGAGTGGGGAAATTTGTAAGTAAATGTAGTGAGTCAATACTAATAAAATTTATATCAAATTCCGTTGAGGTGAATAGTCATAAGATAGAAATTTAAAAATTAAAATGCCCCTGCTGGCAGGTGCCGTTGTCCTCAACTGTCCTAAAATAATATATTTAAAATATTATTATTTGGTGGCCTTTTGGAAGTAACTTCCATCATCGGCAGTATGAGTATGCGCTACTAGTAGTTGTATTTAAGACGCTATAGACATTGATGTTACTAAATGAGAACACATCCCAAACGTAAAATCCATTATACGAGATAGTTAAAAACCAGTCAGTTGTTACTGGATACGCATCAAGACCATCAACGTCTACAGCGTCTTCATTCAACAACTAGTAGCGCATACTCATCCTGCTGATGATGCAAGTTAACTTCCGAAAGGCCTCCAAATAATATTTTAAATACATTATTTTAAGACAGTTGAGGACGACGGCACCTGCCAACAGGTACATTTTAAATGTAGTCAGGTTAACAGCCAACGTTTGAACTCAGGGCATCCAGAATACGAATATAAAACTTAATATAAACTTCAGATATTATCTCCAAGATTTAAAAGTATCCAATTTTACGACAAAAATGCAATTTTAAGCTTATACATCTAAACAATGTACCAAACTCAACAACATAACAGAATGTGGTTTGTAATACAACTAAAATTTAGTTTTTACGGTTTCATTTTAAAATTATGATTCATCCATAAATCTTTTAATTCTAGTAACATAAAATTGTAATTCTAATAATATAAATAGTTACTTCCCGATATTACAATAAGAGAATTGATTTCAATAAATGGTTTCCAGAATTACGCATTATCTTACCTCCTGTTTACTAAATTAATATACATTTGAATGGTTCCGACGCACCTTATTTAAATTTACAACCCAATGATGAACCTTAGCCTCTCCTTTATTAGCAGTTACTAGATAAAGTTAATTTAGTTACGCTTATTTTCCTAGAGATGTCGTGAATGGTATGCTGTTAACATGCCGACCTAATGAGACATCTAGTGGGCAACTAAAGTATTACAAGGATGAAGAAGGTCAGTAAATTTTACACAGAGACCTTTTTATTCAGGCTAGCGGTTCATTTACGAGACTGAAAACCTTCAGACTCGGGGCTCACGGCTTGAAACCCCTCCGGAGGACTTGCTCCTTGGAATTTTCCTTCCTAAAAAACCAATCGACCCCGGCCGGATATGACCCCGCTACCCTCGCGACCAGAGGCAAGGAACATAACCACTACACTCCAATTCAACCCAGAAGTTACTACAGACCTTATGGGCTATGCCAGTGTTCCCCTACGAACAGAGGATAGATGTTGCCAAACTCATAATAACGGTATTTGTTTGTTATGGAGGGGTGGAGCGGCAAGGTTAGCAGTACTTTTTCCAAATCTGTGTATTATGCATTTATCAGTTCTATAGTAAATATGAGAGTCGACACTTTCACACGGGATAGTACAGATCCGCAAGAGGTCAGTGACAAGAAGTAACTGTTTTTTTTTTCTTTAAGAGGGGTGGCTTGGATGGCTACAACTTACAACTATGCACCTGCTGTGTTGCAATCTTCAGTTTTATATAAGGATTTCTCTCGATAAAATACTGTTAAAATGGCAATCCAGTTCTCTATTCCAAACACACAGTAACTTCCTGGGTTGAATCTGAGTGTAGTCCAGCGCGGCCGACAAATTTATACAATAGGACAACTTAAACAATTCATTAGATTTCAGATACGAAGTAATTCTTTACCGTACATCCCCACTTGGGGACATGGGTGCTCCTATAACGGGAGTTTCTTAATCAAATAAGGGTGTGTTCGTCGGTGATATTATGTAGTTGCACACAACATCCCCTTGCTTGCTGCACTCAACTGCAGAGACGCAGCTGGTATTTTCTGATCGATGTTAGAGTTCGGCCGCCCAAGCACTTAAGCGGACCTGAGGATGGGTTACTGATGAAATAACTAAGAACTTTGCCGGACTCACATTTGTTAACACTAATTTTATTATAGTACTTACAAGCTCTTTACAACTGGCGAATATTAGCTGGAAGACGAACTTCCTGATGCACACGATGTAGATGGAAACGTGGTGTATTCAAAATCACTCACACGAAGTTGCGTTGAAGCACGTGGCGACTTGAAGTTATGCAAAACTTCCTTAATATATTGGTCTCTAAGAAGCACCAAATATATGCTTAAGGCCCCCGCGTGGACCTGATGGATTTGATCATAAAATATCCGATCTGAAGAGGAAATATCGAGCCTCTACCCGGAGACTCTAAAATAACACGACCACTCTGGTACACGTTTATTCAAAGAATGCTGTACAGCATGGAAACCGGAAGTTCGTCATACCGCTTTACAAAAACCTTGTAAACCAAAATGTACCTATCGACAACTTGATAAGTACAAATAGTCAACAAAGGGGATAGCCCACTTTAACTTACCTGATATATTTTCAAAGTTCTATAGAACAACAGTGTGCATGTGCAAGAGTTTGTAGAGTCAGCGATAAACCCATAATTGAACCACATATCGATTATTATCGTTGTTTCGATTATTATCGTTTTTTATGTACGAACCTAACAGCTAACTAATTAACTCACAATTAACCTAATTAAATTACTCTAACCTAGGGTGGATACAATGAAACACCATTTTTTTACTCCTTAATAATCACAATCAACGATAACCTATACTCTCTGGAGAAAATAGCAAGTCGCCATCACAAAATGTGTGTTTGAATCAATACTTAAACATTCTAAAATTAAGTTATAAAAATTGTTTTAAATGTTTAAAAGTATGTAAAATTGTTACTAAATACAGAAGAAGAGTTATAATTCACAACAATAAACTGAAAAATCAAGGGTGTTTCCATACTTGAGCCCAAGATAATTTAGTTATAATTATATCCCTACATAGTTCAATGGCAGCACGCCGTAGCGTAGTGGTTAAGGCACTGCGCTACAAGCCGGAAGGTCGAGGGTTCAAGTCCCGGTGGGGTCAGGATTTTTAAACTGACCCAAAACTTCTGGCGGCACTATGGCCCTGGGGTCGTCTCAGCCTCTAACGGAAATGAGTAACAGACGCTTGTTCTGGGGTAAAGGCGGCCGTCACGCAGGGCTGACAACCCGGCTGACATCAAGTGCTGATTGTCTAGAAATAGTGGGAGCCTTAACCTCCCACTACCCCAAGGGCCTCCTGAGACCTGTAGTGGGAATACTTTACTTTATATAGTTCAGTGAGTGGCATGTGATTAGTATATCGTCTCAATCATATATTCAGTATGCAACTAAAGTATTACTTGGATGGGGAAGGCAGATTAAATTTTGCTCAGATGCACTAATTTAGGCTCCATGTTCTTTTATGAGCCCAAAAAACTTCTGAATCGGAACCTACGGCTTATAGTCCCTCACTGAAGACTCGCCTCTTGAATTTTTCCATCCTAAAATCCATTAGCTGTGGCTGGGTTTGAACCAGCAACTCTCGGGAATAGCTGCAAGGATCATATCCAAACCGAGGCCGATCACAGTACGTATTATTAAATCATCAAAAGTTAGTTAAAATAATTTAATTGTGATCTAAATCACTCAATTATTCAATGATTAGATACTGATATTAAAATATTCATGAATTCCAAACACCATATAACAATATCATAGTATAATATTATTCTAGCCTAACTGTGCCAAACAGTCTCCAGGCAACATTCTACCACTCTAACACCAAGCATTGCCGCAAGCTACCAAGACGCAAGAGATAATGGAGGAGCGATTTTTATTAGCATCACAGATCTCATTATCTGGAGAGGATGTTTATGCAACCCTGCTTTTACTTGCCCTCAGCATTATAATTTTTAGCTTAATTCAATTTTATGGGAGGTTCTAGAGACGACGAGAAAATCCTTATTATCTAATCATCTCTTGGAATAAGTATTTTAGACAAGACTGACAAGGATTAAAAAAAATACCACTTTCCCGCTATCAACATTATTATCACTTAATATCTAGATAATTTAAGTTATACTGATTAATGACCGACGAATCAGAATGTTGCAAATTTACTGAAACCTATAAATTACCTTCTTAGCACAGCCGAATTATGATTGGTTTTATGTGACTATTTAACTCATGTCCCAAATGGGAGTCCAAAACCAATCACATTTCTATGTTTTTTTATTTACAGCCAATCACAGTCGTGTTTCGCCTATAATTTACCAACTAAAATGTATCATAATAAAAAAGCACCTCCTTTTTAACATTCAGAATAGCTCATAGCATTATTTTTGCAGTGACTGACTCTCTAAGAAATACGGCTACCAGATTGTATATATAGTGCATGAATGTCAATACATAGCGCATGCGCGAGTTAATATAAAAACATTTGTAGCAATTGATTATACCACCAAAAAAAGAAACCACTCTTTGCACTTTCTTAAATGTATTTTTTTTTTCACCATGTAATACTCCAGAAAAAATTATACTGTCATATTTACATCATAGGACATCAAAAATGAATTAATATACAGTTTGATGTGTTTCATTTTTTCTCCACTAGAATGCATTCTTACAATATTGCGTTCCTTTGGCAATAAATAATAATCTGCTTGCAGTGATGAACAAAAGAAGCAAATGAAGCGTACCAATCGTTTCTCATTTGTTTTCAAACATCGCCGTTTACATTAAATATATAAATATTTTAAAATAACTACATTCAAATAATGATTTGTGAGTAAACAGCTTAATTTTATTCGTTAAATTGTCCTAACAAATGCCACTCTTGATTTCCAAATTCTCTAGATAAATTCTCTCCTCACTTCGTGAATCGTGAATTTATCGATAATTTGGAAATCACTCGTGGCATTATTTATGATAAAGATGTCACAATAAAAACAAACACTGACATTTATAGTCCAACTTGTTAAAACACAGTAACATGTGACTCAGACACATGACATTTGAAAACAAAAACAATAAATAAATAACATTCGACTAAAATTGACTTCTGCCGACATTCAGCAACGATTTGAAATAGAGAGAAAATTTAAATAGTACGTATTATAAAATAAAAGATGAAAATACAAGGGTTCATAATATAAAGTATCAAAAAATACAATTAAGATAAATGGACATAAAAGGAATGTTTAAGACGGACTACAGAAGAATATTTATAAATGGAATCCTACTTGAAGAAGGAAGAGAAGAAGACCAAAACTAAAAGTGTCACAAAGAGTTAAGCAGGGAATTTAGGTCCTTAGAAATGATATTGAGAATTACGTTTATTGAATTGGCCTACTATCTAAGCAAATAATATTTATAGAAAATATAAAAGAAATTATATAATAATAGTAACAATTTAGATTAGATGACCAAGAAAATAATTTTAAAACATTATTTTATGTGATTTTTTTACCAAAATATTTTAGAAACAATTAATATTTTTAATTTTCGACTAATATTTTAATTACAATATCTTGAATTCTATTGGTTGAAGTGCATTATGAAATTTTAAAAATATAAATTTAAAACAGAGAGTTTGTTTTTTAATATATAAACGTTTAAAGTATTAACCAAATGGAATAAAGATGGGAAGTCACGTGATATTATGAAATTTTCTGTTAAAATTGTTTTCAAAATTCAGACTAATCAGAATTGTCGGCTAATAAAGACCTATTGGTGTGAGATAATTAGTCATAGGTTTATAGTCAACCCACAATCGTGGTAACAGAGTGAATCGTGCTTTAAATACAGGAAGGAAAATGGATTAATGTAAGTTGAATTAATTTTTTATACAACTTATGAAAATTAAATCAAGAATTAGTGCAGTAAAACTGCCAAGGATATTTTAAATGCTAACACTTTGGTCAACATAGTTAGTGTTTAAATGTAGGCGAATAGAACACGCCGTAATAAGAAACACGATGACTAAAAATGAATTATTTTTAAACTGGAGTTAATACAATATTACGGATAAAGTTTCCATTATGTACAGTGAGAAATTTTGAAATTCTGAAGTATAGTGTACAGATAATTAGTATATACTCTATGTTGTCTGCACTGGAACATGTCTGTTTTAGTATAGAATATTCGTTAAAATCAATATGGCTGCGTCTTCATGTTACGTATATAGTTAAATATCAGAAAAATATAGTGATATAATCGTTAAAAAATGTAAAAATCATTGTAAATGGTGGGAAATAATTTGAAAACTGAAACCCTACGAATAAAATTTGAGAGGATTTAAGAATGAATTAAAAAAAAAAAAAGTATTTTAAAATCACTGCGCATAATGGAGACTTCAATCCAATGTTACTTACAAGGAACTCTCAACTATTGTATGAGACCTACCTTGAAATTTCTCCCAGAGAAGTGTTGAGATTTATCAAGGCCAAAACAAATCTGCCGTTTTTAAATGCAAGGAACAGAAATTGAAGCCAGAATCCAGCAATGTTAATCAACAGTACGGAGAAGAGGTTTCCCTGCATGGGTAGAGCTAAGTGAAGTGAGGCGGTACTCGGCGCGAACAGTAGGTAGTGAGGCTTTTCGAATCTACCAATTCAGGCGTTGTATTACTTCTCTAAAATTTAAATTTAAATGAGAGATTTGTTCCAGAATTTTGGTGACTTGTGGTTAAAAAAAGGAATGATATTTTTTGGACACGGCCTTTGTTCGTCTCAACGCTTCTCTGGAAGAAATTTCAATGTAGATTTCGGTATGTAATTGTTGACAGTTCCCTTGTTAGAATTTAAAACTGACTTATATAGATTGTCTAAAAATGTGCGGGAATTATATTAACAGATTCGTTAATCCAAATATTGAACTAGATATTAAGAAAGTTATACAACAAAATAAAAAGTACAATAATTTGTTTCATCTGTGATTCTCATTTCTACAGTTGAGGCGTTGCGCAGATATTAAGGGCTAACTCGACTTGCTTACTCGCATTTAAACTATAGTGATTCTCCAAGATAATTCGCCCCTAATATCCGCAACGCCTCAATTCACAAGATTCCCTCATGTCCTTCATTTAAAGAGAGACTAGCTGTACATGCATAACAGTCAAACAAGCAAAATAACTTATACTATCCAGTATTGCTAGTTTGGCCTAAAATAAATAGTGAAGATTCACTTAAACTTTAAACGTATTTTTCTTGAAACTTACATAATGGCGTACAGCCGGTTGATGCATAATGCTGTCCAATTATATGTATTTAGTAGTAGGACTGTATTAGACAAAAAGTAAGCTATTTACAATATTATTTACAAATATGGGTCGCACGGGCAGTAAGCCGTATGTGCTGTTGACAGTCCGTTACAATAAAGTAATAATTGGTACTAGTGTAAAGAAAAATAAACAACAAAAACAGCAATAACATTACAATTACATAAAGAAAACACAATAATAATATTACAATTAAATAATAACACAATAGCATTATACACTAAAAACATTAACATTACAATTACATAAAGAAAACACAATAATATTACAATTAAGTAATAACACAATAGCAATAATATTACAATTACATAAAGAAAACACAATAATAATATTACAATTAAATAATAACACAATAGCATTATACACTAAAAACATTAACATTACAATTACATAAAGAAAACACAATAATATTACAATTAAATGTATTTAAAATATAACACTAGAGGAGACAATGCACCCCCTTGTTTTAACCCATTCTGAATTCCAAATGTATCACCACGTTGGGCATCATTTTTCATGGGTGGTGTAGGAAGTCCCCACTCCGGGTTGCACCATGTGTCAATGACGTGTGTTGAAGAGGGTATTCAGGTTCTTGGTTTCAGGGGTCGGCCACGGGATTAGGAAATGTTGGTGGATACCTTTATATCCTCATCCTGGCGAGACAGGCCTAGAAGACCCTTAACCTACCAGCCGGCTGCTGGCATCACATCCACATGTGTCAATAATAGAGATAGATGATCATATAGCCAGTGTTGGGGTGACATATGGTCAGCATGTCGAGTCTCCCAGCCGTTATAGCTGGTCTTATCAACCTGGAGCCGCTACTTATTGCAGCTACCCAAATGCCTCACGATTCTGGGTGGGAACCGGTCCCATACTGGCTGAAATACCATGAGAAAATGTCTCCGCCATGGAGATTCGAACCAGTGCAAGTCCCATAGCTCTGCGCCAAGGCTTCCTGCCTTAACCACTCGGCTACTGCGCGGGACTCACCTCATCTACGAGTACAGAGAATACTGGCCAGTAGACAATTAATATGTATTCAGTTTAAGTCGACAAGTACGTAAAATTTATTCGAAGAGTACAGGGAAAAATAAAATAAAATAAACAGGTAAATCACATTTCCTTGAAACCGAGAAAACTATTTTTAATTATAAAACGCACCTCCTCCTTTACCTGTATGCGTAACTTTGAAGGTCAATAATATCATGACTATTTTTTGCTGTTTCGAACTTCTAAAAGATAATCCTTTCCATTGAGAATCTGGTGGTATCTCAAACTCCATATTTCAACAGAAAAGCTAGCCACCTGGACCCTTCATTTAAGGTGCACCGTAAATTAATCATGCGAGTGCCCAAATATAACTACATGATAGTTTTTATTTTGTGAACGAACAAATAAAATAGATGATTCATACTTATTTACTAGCCATAACTATTTCCATTGCTGCATAAAGTAAACATATTCTAACAAGGAAACTGTCAACCATTACATGCCGAAACCTTACCTTGAAATTTCTCCCAGAGAATCTTACGAAGGCAAAATCAGTACAAGTAAGTCATCGGCATTGTGGAACAAATTCCGCTCTCCAATTATTACTATTATTATTAGTAATAATAATAATAATAATAGTAGCAGTAGTAGGAATATATATGCAAATACTAATGTAATATTGTACAAAATCAGTGTTACAGAAATATTGGTATTCTGTAGCCCATTAATTTTAATGAGAGAGCAGTGGGTTAAGGAGAGATGAAATTAATCATAGTATTCCTGTCAAATTGCCAAGAATTCTTTCAATGAGAATGTACCACAGAGATTCTTGTAATTTGATTATGTATTGATGATGCCATTACAACCATCACTTCGACTAGGACGGCATGCTTAGCAGGTTGGCAATATTCCATGTTATACAAACAATTTTCTCTAACATATAAAATGTATTCTCAATTCCCTGAAACACGGTTATAAATGTAGGAGCAATAACGTATATAGGCTATATATCGTTAAATTGAGAACACTGAAATTTAAATACAAAATTATTAGTAAAGTAGTTACGTAACTGGAAAAATCTTAATCTTCAAAATATATGACAGTGATGAAATAAAACGTAATATCAACTTGATTCATAGCGGGTGTGGCAGAAACACTGACTCATTCTAAATTGCCCGTCATTATTGCACACGGCTTTCTATTGTGTTGATACTGGTATCAATGCGTAGTGCAGTTCAAAGCATTGCTAGTCAGTATGGAGGGTTGGTCAAACGAACACCGTGCGTTTACAACAGAAACGTTTTTAAAATTTGGTGACAGTGTCGTACGGACACAGCGTTTGTTCCGGCAACATTTTAACATTGGTCGGAATGATCAAGTTCCGTCTCGGAAGTCGATTACGAGATGGTCCAGCATATAGTGCACCGGGGAGTGGAACGGGTCAACAGCCCCATACCTTGAAGAAGATGATGATGATTATTTATTTATTCGAAATAATATGATTCACTTGTTATTAAAGTACATTATAATCCAGTTCGCAGAAATCGATGTATAGAGCTTGAAAAGTTTTGGTTGCCATTGCAAACTTGGCCTTAAACCTCCTCGCGGCTACAGCAGGCTGTGACACCAATCAGTAATAAAATGGCGGTATTTATTGTTTTATATTGTTTCAAATAAAGTTCAGTTCATTTAAAATGTTGTGACTTGTTTCGTATAATGTATATTAACACCACCTTTTTGGATATATTTTTGTATATACATTGTACGCAGTAAACATAAAGGGCAGTGGTTTTACTTCCCGTTGCGGGGAGTTTTACGGCCAAGTTTTCAATGCCAACCAAAACGTTTCAAGCTCTATACATCGATTTCTGCGAACTGGATTGTAATTTATTTTAATAACAAGTGAATCAAATTATTTCGAATAAATAAATTAATTATACTTTAATTAAACATACTGGCGGCCAAATTGTAATAGGCAACTCGGCAAACATGTATTCAGTCATTCACAATTTTATGAAAAAATAAATTTTGTTCACAAACTCGATGAACGTAGTAATCTTGCATCCGGATCTTAGACTATCTATTAGCGTTTATATTGGCATTCATTTTTAATAGGGGACTATATGCAAAGCCATAACAAACAGCTTCAAACTTTAATGCCACCTCCTCCAAATGCCAATGTTGGTAATTACAGTTCCCTCGATTTCACAACATTCACTCTTTCCATCAGACTTCCGAAACAAACAATGCTGTTTCTTCTTCAAAGATCGAAGATCCGTTTCGGACATTGTATACGGCGTACCAGTCGTTAACTTGTGATAGTACAATAATTTTTTTTTTCACTTTATAACAACAGTTTAAAATGATTGATTTTGGTACATTCGGAAGAACTGAGATCTATCTTACAGACTTGAAATTCGTCACCTGACTGCAGCAGCGCTATTCAAGGGTGTCCGTATACTTTTGATCACGTAATGTACTACCCTCGATGTCAGGTAAGTACAAAATTAAAGCAGATGTAAAACCAGTTTTTTTACGATCCTGATAATACGAAGATCAGTAGGTGATAGTTGAATGGAAGATGTACACAAATAGGATAATACAAAATCCAAGGTTGCATTTCCTATTCCACTGAAACAGGTTTTAATAAGATTCTGTTGGTGAGCCTCAAAACATGAGCTGATTCTACACCACCATCATCATCATCTCCTTTATCTCCTATCAGAAGCATAGGGCATCCACAAAGCATCGCCAACGAATCCTATTCTGGGCCAACTTCTTCATTTCCCTTCAGGTTTTCCCCTCTTTTTGCAATTCCTTTAAGGATGGTTCTCTTCTATGTCTGTTTCGGTCTGTCTCTTCACCTGTATCCTTGCGTGTTCCAATCCAATGCAATTCTTTGAATGGAATCATGGTGATTCTACTATGGTATTTTAATAATCCTTAAATGTATGATCAAAAGTAGAACATTGAATAATAAAGCCCATAAACAAACAAAATTACAATTTTATAAGACAATGGCGGTCCCTGTCCTTTTGTATGGGAGCGAATCTTGGATTATTACTACCAAACAAAGAAAGTAAAATCCAAGCAGCCGAGATGAAATTTGAGAAGAGTAAAATGATGCACTAGAATGGACCAGATAAGAAATTAGGATATCCGTGAGGAACTACAGATCTAGTCCATAAAAGAAAAGATATTTAACAACAAGAATCAGTGGAAAGAACATGTAGAAAGAATGGAAGAAATTAGATTACCAAATAAAATCTTATATTTTTCCGAGAGGAAGAAGAGATGTCGGATGTCCTAGGAAGGGATGATCTTAGATCCATTAGTGAAGACGGAATAGGCAATTAATCCCTAAGCCAGGAAGTGAAGAAGAAGAAGAAGTGGGCCTAATATTTGACATTGAATGAGAATGCTAATAGTTTACTTTAAATTACGTAAATATAAACAAAAAGTATCCCTATCTACGCTATAGGACTAATTCTGTTAGATCAGAAATATTTTTGAGCAAACGGTCAAATAGGAGATAGGGATAAGATACCAGCAGTTTGGTCTATAGTATTTTAAGATAAATTATATTATTATGGTAGCGAAACAAAACTACAAGAAGTAGAAGGAAGAAATTTGTCGTTCCATATAAATAGTGTGTTTTGGCCTCCCATTAGAATTAAAAAATGGTTAAAGTGATGTGGTAAATAGTAAGATCAGCATAAAATGAAGCATTAAAGGAAAATTTAGTGACAGTGAGAGCGTAGAAACCAAAGAAGTTGCAGTGTCTTGCAGAAGATACATTTACTATTATAAATTATTACAAGCACATTCATGGAAGCAGGAACTCGTTGTATATACAGGATGTAACAAATTCCCATTACAGATTTGAGGACGAGTAGAGATGACCAAGACGGTTGCGTTTAGTATACGAATTTATGTCCGGTAATGTACTGTTTTTCCCGCTACATAGACGCAAAGTACCACAATACACGTTCAACTCTCCTGCATTTTCGGCGCTAAAGACCCTGCTCGTCTCCCAACTTGACCCCGCTAGACTATTGCTTATGGGGTCACATGAAATCCCTAATTTACGAGAACCCTATGGCATCCGAGGAAGACTTACTGGTGCGGGTTATGGCTGCTGAGGATGTTGCAGGACCAATTTTTGGTGATCATGTACAAGAACATGATACGGAAGTACCGTATCTGTTTTTATGTAGGTGGTCGTCAAATCGAGCCCTTCGTGTAGATTCAGACGACAAGCAGCATGCGTCAAAGAGAGCAAAGTGTGTTGTGATATTTTGAGTGTAGCGGGAAAACGGTATGTTTCCTGACATTAGTTCCTATGCTAAACGTAACCGTCTTGGTACCCACTGAAGTGTTCATCCTCAAAATCTGTCTTTTAAGTCCCCTGAGTAGCTCCATCCTGTTTTCCTATGCTAAACGTAATCGTCTTGATACCCACTGAAGTGTTCATCCTCAAAATCTGTCTTTTAAGTCCCCTGAGTAGCTCCATCCTGTTTTCCTACTTCCTTGGTATGACCTCATTTCTTACGTCATTCCTAAGTCTCCGCTTGCGTCACTGGACATGCTTGTGCTATATATAGGCGAGCTAAGTTTGCAAGGACGGAGAACATTAGTCAGACTACAAGAACTGTCCGTTTTATTATTATGTTTGTTCAGGTCAGGGAACCAGATGGGCTCTCTGTGCCTTTTTACACGCTTTATATTACCTTGACCTGTATCTATCTATCTATGTAACGGAATCTTTCAACGCGATTTTCACCCACTTAAAATCATTGGATCGACTTGAAACTTTGTATATGTGTAAAGGACTCGTGACAATACAATAATTTCATTTTTTTCTAAAATCCTGACCAGAATCATCAGAAAATCAAAAAAAGTGTCTTTGTACACGGAATCTTTGAACACGAATTTCACCCACTTAGAAACATTGAATCGTCTTGAAACTTTTTATACTTGTAGAGGACCCATGACAATATAATATTTTCATATTTGTTTCTAAAATCCTGGCCAGAATCGTCAGAAAATAAAAACAAAGTGTCTTTGTATCTATGTAACGGAATATTTGAACACGATTTTCACCCACTTAGAAACATTGGTTCGACTTGAAACTTTGTATACTTTTAAAGGACCCGTGACAATACAACAATTTCATATTTTGTTTCTAAAATCCTGGCCAGAATCATAAGAAAAAAAAGTGAAAAAATGGTATAATAGGTTGCGGACTTAACGACTGTTTAGTTAATCGTTGTAAGAGCTCAGTTAGTAGAGCGGTGAACTATAGTGGTATATAATTTCAGTAATCGATAGGTCACTGGTTCAAATCCGGCTGGGAGATTATTTTTTAGAAGAATATTACTTTTAGCTCATACTACATTAGTATCGAATTTAAAGATATTTACATTTTTATCTTATTCTGTAAAATATTAAAACTAAAAAATAAATAAATAAATAATAATTTTAAAAAACTAAACCAACACGCTTTATTATAAAACCGAACTAAGAAAATGAAACATAATTTTAATTTCCAACATGCTTGGGGTAAAATTAAAGTGGTCAACAAAAAAAAATCATCTCCAACACATATAGAATAAAACTAGAGTTATCAACAAAAAGAAAATAATTTTATCATCAAAAGCGTGGGGTGCTATATATCAATTAATATATTTCATAATAAACAGATATTGGTAAAAGTAAAGTCTCTAAGAAGAAAATGTAAAAATCATAAAAAGCACACCACGCTTTTGATGGTAATATTATTTTCTTTTTGTTGGTAACTCTAGTTTTATTCTATATGTGTTGGAGATGATTTTTTTGTTTGACCACTTTAATTTTATCCCAAGCGTGTTTGGAAATTAAAATTATTTTTCATTTTTTTTAGTTCGGTTTTCTAGTAAAGCGTGTTTTTTTAGTTTTTTAAAACTATTATTTATTTTTCTCTATAGCAGTCGTGGATAGAAGATGTTAGTATGGATGTCTGATAAGAGTGAGGGTCTACTTTATTTTTGTAAAATTTTGGATTGTTCTATATTTATTTTGTTTTAATTTTTAATATCACGACTACATTTAATGTTATACGATTTATATCATTATGTTTAATCATTCATAGTTTTTTATTTAAAACATTGTGATGTTGTTTGTAATGGGTCATCTTGTCAGACATTAGCTTAGTTTCCTCTCGTACGTTATGTAAATTATTGTTTTGTATTTAATGTTTATACAGATACTATTTATCCACCTTGCTCCATCGCCATTCAAATTTAACATCAGTCTTATCATTATTGCGGTCAAGGTAAAATTTACTATGTGAAGTTACTTATTTGTCTGATCCATATATATTTCTTTGAAGATAAGTATGTATAGCCAATAAAACACCACGGGCCTACGCTTTACCATACACGCCCTCAAAGTCTGTAATGGGAATTTAATACATCCTGTATAATCAAATAGGATTACATATAAAACGTTTTAATCAAAATCACTCCACAGTTTCATATTTTTCATTATTTTCATGGCAACTATGGAAAACTTAACTCCGATCGTAAATTTAAAACAAAAAATCTGAATCACAATCATGGTTTTATAATCACAGTCTTTGTAGTTTACTTTTGTCTTTAGTTATGACGGAAAAAATAAAAATTGTAAAATTTTGTCTGTTCAGACTTTCCTTTTACATTCGATTGATTACGTATAGCTCTCATCCAGGGGCGAAAAATTATTATGTTATATTTTTATACACAACGATTATTAAAATATATTAATTTTTCCTGCAATCTCGAATATGTGAAAACCGAGGATCAAATAGACTGCTAGAAACTCCAATTCATCTTTATTTCAAGGAAGTCGTACAATGTCTTGATATTTTGCACACGCCTGTTTTTTTTTTTTTTACATCTTACTAGCTAATATCCGGATTGCGCTGCTATGTCTAAATAAATGAACATTAAAGTGTTTTTTTTTTATGTTTAGTTGAATAAATGAAAGAAAAAATAATTATAGATTTATATCGTAATTATTTTTAGATGGTCCGTGCTGATTACCCGGCGCTGCCCGGGAATCTACTTATCCCAATCTTCTTGGCATCACTGAAGGACGAAAATGGTTATTGTTAGGGACTTTTTTCACGTTTTTTACAGGGGCTATTTTAAGGGTGAAGGAGTTGAGTATTATAACTGTCTTATAGCCTATGTTCATCCCGGGATTCTCCTGTACATTTAACAAAAACTCCATCACAATCGGATGAACGGTATGGCAGCGCATAAAATACGAACAAACAAACATGAATTTTTATATAGGCCTATTAGATATAACCTACAGATAACTAACTCACTGGCACTATCTAACCAGTACGTTCAGGGCCGCGCGGACGTAAGCCCTCCACACATCCCTATCCTGAGTTAAAGTTTTCCAATCAGCATCATCAACAACAGCAACAACAAGGATTAAGCCCAATGACCTGTTCCGATCTCATTATAGGTTGAATTGGTCCTTCCATCTCTTCAATGGTCTTCCCAACAATCTTCTCCCTTTTGGTTTATAATTATACATTCTTCTTGGTATGCGCTGTTCATTCAATCGTAATACGTGCTGAAGATAAGCATTTTGATAGTATTTTATTCTTTCACAGAGATTAAATATAATAAGTTCTGTTCTTATATCTTCGTTTTTATTTTTAGCGGTCCTTTGGTATCCTGCTATTGTTCTCAACATCCTCATTTCTGCAGCCTCTATTTGTTTACTATCTGCCTTTGTTAATATCCAAGTTTCACATCCATAGATAAGAGATGGAACTGCCAGTACTTTGTAAAACTTCAAAATAGTTCATTTTCTAGTTTTATTCAATAAAGTGCGTTTAAGGCCTTAAGGCCTTAACTCTGCCAGGTAAAATAAAGCTATTATTATTATTATTATTATTATTATTATTATTAATTATGCCACATAGATAATTGAATCGTTGTATTTTAGTGTGTTTATCTAAATTTCTGTCATTACCTAAATGACATCCCAAATAATTAAAATTCTAAACTTGGTCCAATCATCCACGTATAATTTGATTTCCTCAAATCATGGTTAATTTTATTCTCCCACCTCATTATTGGTCTACCAACTGGGCCTTTTCCCTCATGCTATCCTACAAGAAGCGTCCATGCAAATCTTTCATCCCCCTTTCGTGCTACATGTCCTGTCCATCGCAGCCTAGTAATAAGTAATCTTCTCCATTCACCTGTCAGTCCATTTCACTAAGGTCCAAAAATTTTCCTAAGAACTTTCTTCTCAAATACTCGTAATCTCCTTCCTTCCCTTAAGGTAAGAGTCCATGTTTCGCATCCACATAATATAACTGATAGAATAATAATTCAATATACTTTCAGTTTAACGTTTTTGAAACGAGTTGGGACATCAAGAGTCCGTGTAATGCAAGTAATAGCATGAAAAGTCCGTGTAATGCAAGTAATAGCATGAAAAGTCCGTGTAATGCAAGTAATAGCATGAAAAGTCCGTGTAATGCAAGTAATAGCATGAAAAGTCCGTGTAATGCAAGTAATAGCATGAAATGTCCGTGTAATGCAAGTAATAGCATGAAAAGTCCGTGTAATGCAAGTAAATAGCATAAAGTCCGTGTAATGCAAGTAATAGCATGAAAAGTCCGTGTAATGCAAGTAATAGCATGAAAAGTCCGTGTAATGCAAGTAATAGCATGAAAAGTCCGGTGTAATGCAAGTAATAGCATGAAAAGTCGTGTAATGCAAGTAATAGCATGAAAAGTCCGTGTAATGCAAGTAATAGCAAAAAAGTCCGTGTAATGCAAGTAATAGCATGAAAAGTCCGTGAATGCAAGTAATAGCATGAAAAAGTCCGTGTAATGCAAGTAATAGCATGAAAAGTCCGTGTAATGCAAGTAATAGCATGAAAAGTCCGTGTAATGCAAGTAATAGCATGAAAAGTCCGTGTAATGCAAGTAATAGCATGAAAAGTCCGTGTAATGCAAGTAATAGCATGAAAAGTCCGTGTAATGCAAGTAATAGCATGAAAAGTCCGTGTAATGCAAGTAATAGCATGAAAATCCAGAATTGAACGTACGATTAATTTCTTGGTGCATCTCATATCCATCCACAGTAATTCTGCCCGAGGGCAGCTTTACTAGGGAATTGTAGGTGTGATAGCTTCCCGTTGCTTTCCACACCGGTGAAGGATGATGATGATGATGATTATGATTATGATAATGATAAGGAGAAGGGGGATGATGATGGCCATATGATTTCGGGGACCGTTTGAGCCTTAAAGTTTTCTTGACATTTGTCTTACAGGTGAGGAAAAACCCCGATAAAAACCTCATCCAGAAAAACTGCCCCGACCGGGGATCGAACCCTGGCCCGCTGCATGACAAGACAGCACGCTACCTCGAGACCACAGCGGTGGACTGCATCTCATATATTTTAGTGATTATTGTTCCTAGGTATTTGAATTCAGCCACTTATTCAAAATTTCCCTTATTTTTCATCAGCTGTCCATTTCCATTATACGAGTATAATGTAATTCTATGTGTGAACATATATTCAGTTTTATTGATGTTTACTTCTAGTCCCAATTTCTTAGTGTTACTCAATATGATGTGTGTGTGTTGGTCCTTAGTATGTCCTCGCTAATAGTACTACATCATCAGCATAAACTGACAGCTTATTATTAATACCATTGAGTTGCAGACCTTCTTCATTCTCAAAAGATTTGATGGCATGCTCTAGTACAAAATTGAATAGTAGAAGAGACAGTACATCTCCTTGCTTTAAGCCATTGTGAAATGTATCCGAAAACTGTTTATCTACACGCACCCTACTCTTTGTGCCATTTAGATACATTCGTATAAGTCTAACCTACTTTTTAGGAATTGCGAACTCCAGCAGGATAATATATTACCTTTCCCTCTAAATTGAATCGTATGAATTTTTGAAGTCTACTTATAGTTTACATAGAGTGCCAATTTATTCCCATTTATTTTCTGCAATGTGTCTTACATTAAACATATGATCTGTTGTATAACGTACATATATAAATACATTTACAATAGCAATATTGATTTAAAATTGGTCAAGTTTATTGTTTAATTAATTTTTGTGTAGAATAATTATTGTCATGTTATATTTATTAGTGTGAAGAGTATTTACTTTTCATTAGAGATGGAAAAAAAGCAGCAATACGTGGATGTTACTATCCGTTTAATAACATGAAACAATGTATGAATTAACTAGAAACGAGCACATCTGACAATAATTACTTTACAAATATAGGCCTACTATGTGTCGGAAAACATTACCTATGGAGTGACACCAGACAGTTTACAAGTTGTTCCAGTAACGGTAATTTTGAAATTCGATCCATTATTTGTATATTGTTACATTGTATACAATAATGTGTAAGCAATGATTACCAACTTTTATAAGATTCATGATGTGTTCCGTTGAGGTTTATTCAAAATTAATATAAAATTATAGAATATTCACCTGAAAGGTCCGTCTCCTCAACTTAATTAATCATTTAACTGTAGCGCTTTCGGAACTTGACCCATCATCGGCAGGATTCAAAACTGGTGTTTCACTGAAGATCTGGTAGAGGGGGTTTGCAAAAAAAAAAAAGAAGAAATACTACAAGACTTAAACAACATGCATGAAAAAATCACTTTCACTGAAGAAATAGAAGTTAATAACAGCATAAACTACTTAGATTTGTCTATAACCAAAAATCTACACAACAATAAACTAGAAATCGGTATCTACCGGAAACCCACAAACAATGCTCTGGCCATAAACAAAAATTCTACACACCCTTTTCAACAGAAAATTAGTACATTTAATAGCTTAGTCAGTAGAATGTTGAAACTCCCATTAAGCAAAGACAATTATATCCAAGAACTCAACTACATTAAGTAGGCCTATATGACAAAAACAATGGCTATAATGAAGAATTCATAGATAAGCTCGTAAAAAAACAAAAAAGGAAGAACAACATAACCAACATAACTAAACTAGAAAAAGAATCTGACGACAACAACAAGAAAACATGGATAACACTTACATACACAGGAAAAGAAACGACAAATTAGCCAATGCACTAAAGAAAGCCGATAAAAACGTAAAAATAGCATACAGAACCAATAACAAATTAAACAACATAATAAACAATAACATTGAAGAAAATAACATTTTCAACAGCAAAGGAGTTTATAAACTGAAATGTAAAGACTGCAACAAATTTTATATAGGAAGGACAAACAGGAGTTTTAACATCAGATTCAAAGAACATTTTCGAGACTTCATTCACGCAGAAGGGAAATCAAGCTATACAAAACACGTTATCCATGAAGGACATCGCATGTTAAATATTGAAAACACCCTAACAGTAATGCGCAGAGAAAATAATCCAGCGAAGATAAACGTACTCGAAGAGATGGAAATCATGAAAGCAGCTCACAACGACAGCCTGATAAACGAAAACGAACCCAATACATGCAACCCCCTCTACCAGATCTTCAGTGAAACACCAGTTTTGAATCCTGCCGATGATGGGACAAGTCCCGAAAGCGCTACAGTTAAATGATTAATTAAGTTGAGGAGACGGACCTTTCAGGTGAATATTCTATAATTTTATATTAATTATGATTACCAAACAAATCAAAAAACTAATCACTATGTTAGTGGTATAGAAGAAAATTACAAAACCCATTCAATGTCATTCCATTTGACGGTATGTTGATTTCCTGAATTGTGCAAAAAGAAAACATAGCGCTATATTCAGATTGATGTGCAATATAAGATATTTTAAAAAATAATCTCTCAGGTGACAAAGCAGCTACATGGGATCGATCCTAGATTCATTTGACTACAGTCGATTACTTCCTAACTAAGCGTAACCGGGGAACCAAGCGCAACATTACTGTTTAATTATATCCATTACGTTGTAATTCATATACTGTACATATATGTAAAACTGTTCTTATAAAGAACTGAAATTAGCAAGTTAAAAAACTGGAATTTGCAATTTTCAGATGTTGAAGAATTTTCAATAAAGCTTTCATTACTGAAGAGAAATGTCAGAAGTGTATTTTATTACAGGCTTCATTCCATTTCGCGTACTTGATTCCTAGAGAATTAATTAAAACATTTTGTTAAAGTTTTGTCATGTATAGGTGTTTTAGAGGAATGTTAAACAATGGAGATGGGACCCTCAAATTTTGCACAGTGGAAGTAGATATTCATAACGTCTTTATATAAAAAAATACTTCAACTTATAATTTCCTCAATCCTGAGATATCAAATTTTGATATAACATTAAAACAACTCATTGTAATGTTTGTTGAACTGTATGTATGCACAAGGCGGGGACAATCATATTAATTCGGATTAGTTTTACAATGGGATAAAAGAAATCCCATAAAAACAAAAATATAGTTTTATTTTTTTATACTTTTGAAAATGTTATTTTCTTTCTTGTTGCTCTAAAACGCTATTAGAAAATAAACAAACTACATTAATTATATTATTTTTGGTCCGGAATATCTTACCTCAATATTAATGTTGATTTGTTCTTGGACATGTTTCAAAACAATTCTGTTTAATCGTCAGCTTTCCCAGACTGGTTTTATTTATGTTGCATTATGTTGCACCACCTGGATGTCGATATCAGCTCCATCGTGTGGTTGGCCAAAGAACCTCCAAACAAGGTCACCCTCCATCGGAATATCAAAATTCATTACTCTGTTTCTGTTCTTCTGAATATAAATTTTTTCCCAAATAGAACCAAAGAACACATAAGAAATATTAAAAATGGAGAAATTGAAAAATTTGCAGTTGCTGTTCGTGTTTGGTCTGAAAAACATAATATAAATTCAGACACTAAATTATTAAAACAGTTAGAAAATACAAAAGAGCTGACTATTTGGGAAAAAATTTATATTCAGAAGAACACCAACAGAGTTATGAATTTTGATATTCCGATGGAGGGTGACCTTGTTTGGAGGTTCTTTGGCCAACCACAGGATGGAGCTGACATCGACATCCAGGTGGTGCAACATAATGCAACATAAATAAAACCAGTCTGGGAAAGCTGACGATAAAACAGAATTGTTTTGAAACATGTCCAAGAACAAATCAACATTAATATTGAGGTAAGATGTCCAGACAAAAATAATATAATTAAATAACCTCAAAATATAACTTCCTAAAATTAAATATTAATATAACATTAGCCTATAATGCAGTTAGTTGGACACATCAAAACCATATAAAATAAATAATAGTTTTAAAACACTAAAACAACACGCTTTATTAGAAAACCGAACTAAAAAATGAAAAATAATTTTAATTTCCAACACGCTTGGGATAAAATTAAAGTGGTCAACAAAAAAAATCATCTCCAACACATATAGAATAAAACTAGAGTTATCAACAAAAAGAAACTAATTTTACCATCAAAAGCATGGGTTTTTTTTATGATTTTTACATTTTCTTCTTAGAGACTTTACTTTGTTGATAACTCTAGTTTTATTCTGTATGTGTTGGAAATTACTTTTTGTTGACCACTGATTAATTTTATCCCAAGCGTGTTCGAAATAAAAATTATTTTTCATTTTTGAGTTCGGTTTTCAATAAAGCGTGTTGTTTTAGTTCTTTAAAACTATTATTTATTTTGTAGATAACTCTAGTTTTATTCTAGATGTGTTGGAGATGATTTTTTTGTTGGCCACTTTAATTTTATCCCAAGCGTGTTGGAAATTAAAATTATTTTTCATTTTTTAGTTCGGTTTTCTAATAAAGGGTGTTGTTGTTAGTTTTAAAAACTATTATTTATTTTTTATTTTATAGTTTTAATATTTTACAGAATAAGATAAAAATGTAAATATCTTTAAATTCGATACTACTGTAGTATGAGCTCAAAGTAATACTCTTACTTACTCACTGGCACTATCGAACCCGTCGGTTCATGGCCGCGCGGACATAAGCTCTCCATACATCCCTATCCTGAGCTAATGCTTTCCAATCATTCCCTGTATAATCTACTTCCCTCAAATCATAGCTAATGTTGTTCTTCCACCTCATTCTTGGTCTACCAACTGGGCGTTTTCCTTCTGGCTTTCCTACAAGAAGTTTCCATGCACGTCTTTCATTCCCCATACGTGCAACATGTCCTGCCCATCGCAGTCTACGAGACTTAACTGTTCTTATTATATCTGGCTTCCTATAAAGACCATGTAGTTCATTGTTATGTAAGTCTTCTCCATTCACCTGTCTGTTCGTCTCTCTTTGGTCCAAAAATTTTCCTAAGAACTTTATTCTCAAATACTCGTAATCTCCTATCCTCCCTTAAAGTAAGAGTCCATGTTTCGCACCCATATAATATAACTGGTAGAATAATAGTTTTATATATTTTCAACTTAACGTTTTTTGAAAGGAGTTGGGACATCAAAAGTCTCTGCAATGCATAATAGCACGCATTTCCAGAATTGAGCCTATGTTTAATTTCTTTGTGCATCTCATTCCTATTTGTGATTATTGTTCCTAGCTATTTGAATTCAGCCACTTCCTCAAAATTTCCCTCATTTGTCATTAGCTGTCCATTTCCATTATATACTGAATTTCTACGTGTGGCCATATATTTAGTTTTACTGAGTCCTAATTTCTTAGTGTTATTCAATAGTGTGTGCGTGTTGGCCTTTAGTATCTCCTCGCTATCGGCCAGTAGTACTATATCATCAGCATACACTAACAGCTTATTAATACCATTCAGTTGTAAGCCTTCCTCATTCTCTAAAGATTTAATGGCATGCTCTAGTACAAAATTAAATAGTAGAGGAGATAGTGCATCTCCTTGCTTCAACCCATTCTGGATTTCAAAAGTGTCTGAAAACTGTTTGCCTACACGCACCCTACTCTATGAGCCATTTAGACACATTCGTATAAGTCTAACTAACTTTTTAGGAATTCCGAACTCCAGCAGGATACTATATAACATCTCCCTCTTAATTGAATCATATGCTTTTTTGAAGTCTACATATAGTTGAAGTACAGTACCATTATATTCCCATTTCTTTTCTAAAATCTGTCTTTTACTAACAATCAGATCTGTTGTAGACCTGTTTCTTCTAAATGCACATTGATGATCTCCTAGAATGTTATCAATATAGGGAGTAAGTCTGCTTACTAATATATTTGTTAGAATTTTGTACGAAGTTGAAAGTAATGAGATGCCCCTGTAGTTGTTGCAATCAGTTTTATCTCCTTTCTTATAAATTGGTACGATAATTGATTCCTTCCATTCATCTGGAAGAGCTTCTTTTTCCCAAATCATACTAAGCAACCAGCGTATCTTGTCCATCAATTTTTCTCCCCCTGATTTTATCAGTTCTGCTGGGATCTCATCTGAACCTGATGCTTTATACATCTTCATTTTTCAATTGCCATTTCAACCTCTAATGCACATGGCTCTGCGACTAGCATTTCTGCTATCTGTAACTTATCCTCCTCAATGTCCTGTTCTGTATGTACATTTTAATAGCTGATTAAAGTAACTTTTCCATCTATTTAATATACTCCTGGAATCTGCAATCATATCTCCTATTTTCATTCCGAATTATGTTTATTCTAGCCTGAAACCCTTTCTTCTCTATACTAATTCCCTGATATAATTCTCCAATGTTCCTATTTTTTGCATTCATTTCAAGATCATTAATCTTCTCTCTCAAATATTCCCTCTTTTTACTCTTTAGTTACTTGGTGGTTTCCCGCCTAACACTACCCTATTGCTCTAAATTTACCTCATTTGGCTCGTGTAACCATTTTCATTTTTGCTAGCTTTCTTTTCTTTACAATGTCGGCACATTCCTCATCAAACCATTTCTTCTTTGCCTCTTTTTTAAACAACCAATGCTTTCTGATGCTGACAATTTAATTGTATCTCTTATAGCCTCCCATTCTTTATTTATATCAGTTTCTTCTTCGTTTGTCACATTGTCATCTGAAGATTCCAGTACTTCAAATCTATTAGCAATTTTGACATCTGGTCAGAGTGAAAATCAGACAACGGCTATCGCTTATGAGAGGAACAAACGCAAAGTAATACTCTTCTAAAAAAATCTTCCGGGTCGGATTTGAACCAGCGACCTATGGATTACTGAAATTATATTATACCACTACAGTTCACCGCTCTACCAACATAGTTCTTATAACGATTTATTAAGAAGTTGATAAGTCGGCAACCTATTATACTGATTTTATTATTTCGATGTTTCTGCTGATTCTCGCCAGGATTTTAGAAACATTAATGAAATTATTGTATTGCATTAGTCCTTTACAAGTATACAAAGTTTCAAGTCGATCCAATGATTTTAAGTGGGTGTGAAAATCGTTTTGAAAGATTCCGTTACAAATATTACACAGACCACTTTTTTTTATTTTCTGATGATTCTGGCCATGATTTTAGAAAAAAAATGAAATTATTGTGTTATCATTAGTCCTTTACAAGTATACAAAGCTTCAAGTCGATCCAATGATTTTAAGTGGGTGAAAATCGCGTTGAAAGATTCCGTTACATAGATAGATAGATACAGGTCAAGCTAATATAAAGAAGTGTGTAATTATAGGGATTCTACATACAAACTCTAGGGAAGGACACAGTAGGATCGACAAGGATAAGACAGTCAAATAGCGCTCTGAAAATTTATAATTAAGGGTCCACCGCTGTGATCTCAAGTTAGTGTGGTGCCTTATCACGCAGCGGGCCCGGGTTCGATCCCCGGTCGGTGAGGTTTTATCGGGGTTTTTCGTCACCTCTAAGACAAATGTCAGGAAAATTTAAGGCCCAAACGGTCCCCGAACATCATATGGCCATTGTAATCATAATCATTCATATTCATCTTAGATTAAGCTTAGGATTAGGGACTCTCCTGGCGCACCACTATCACATCACCCATCATATCATCGGGGCACAATACACGATAGGCTAAAATTAAAACTCAAACTGACATATAAATTAACTATAATGCTAACAGGTCATGGGAACATCAGATCCTATCTAAATAGATTCAAAATAATAGAAAACCCAAATTGTCCCTGCTGTGACAAAGTGCAAGATATAAAACACATATTACAGGAATGTAAATTATTAGATAAGGAAAGAGATAAACTCAAATCAGTAGTTTTAAGAAACCAGAATTGGCCAATTAAGAACAATGAACTCATTGACACTTACAATAAGGAATTTTCAATATTTTCAAATTCAATTAAATTTGATACACTTTAGGTTAAGTAAACATAGAACAGTAGTATTGTATATAGTTAACCATCTAGCTTTAAGTAAGATAATCTAATTGTAAACACTGTTTAATTTTATAGTTAGTATAATAAGAACACCACAATGCATGTAGTATTACTCCACGTAATGGAGCATGCAGTTGAATAATAAAATAAATTTAAAAAAAAATCATCGGGGCAACGTAACCCCGCCTTCCAGGCGCCCCAACCTCTGAAGTGGGTTACAATTACGCCATTGCCAGCAGACAACACTAGAAATGTCCAAAAGGACAAAACTGGGGGATTAAAAAAACATTTATAGTTAAGGTGGCGGTAAGTAAGCAATGAACGTCGAGTCTAATTATACCTAATGATAGACAATAGTATCTAAACATACATAACCTTATGCATCATATGTCACCAATAGAGTTTTAAAAGGCTTCATAGCTATTACACTGAGAGAAAAAGTGTCATTTGGAACATCTTCTTACACTACTCACGGATCCTCCCAGGGTTAAACTATCTCTCATAAGAAAAGGTCCTATGCATTTCTCATCACAATTCAGAAGGACGTTTTAATCCGTGAATCATACTCCTCTGCAGTATTTTGTACATAATCCATAATTAGATAAGTCGTAATAATGTTCAATTTAACGACGCTCTTATATCTCAGATCATTAGCATCGCGATTTAGGGTCGGTTTCACCAACTGTCTTCTTCTTCTTCTTCTACAAGGTTTAGGCTATGCAGCCTGTTCCGGCGAAGTTAAAAGTGGAGTCCATCTTCTACGTGGTCGGCCAACATCTCTTGTTCCTCTGGGATTATACAGGAAGCTTCTTTTTGGTATTCTTTCGTTGTTCATTCTCATTAATTGGCATCTTTTAAAAGAAATCTAAATTTATATTTGCTCTAAACTCGGCTTCATTATTATCCAGTGTAAGATATATATATATATATATATATATATATATATATATTAATTGGTGTTTCCCGTATAATGTATCATATTTATATTATTATTATTATTATTATTATTATTATTATTATTATTATTATTATCGTATCATTATTGTTATTACCCTATAAAATGTTGTTTGTACATGACATTTACATTGCTACATTTATTGTATCTTTAACTGTTTATAATTAGTATAGTGTATATCTATATTTGTCGAATATTTATTTGTATTTGTGCTGGTTGAGTGGAAGAGAGGGCCTTATGGCCTTAACTCTGCCAGAATAAATAAAGTATTATTATTATTATTATTATTATTATTATTATTATTATTATTATTATTATTAAGTGTTCTGTCCATTTCTTATTATTTTCGCTGATATTATCTTCAATTTTATATATATTTAATTCTTCTCGTATAGTTTCATTCCTTATTCTATCCGCTCTTGTGCATCCTTTCACATTACGTAAAAACAGCATTTCCGCAGTCTGTATCCTGCTTTTATCCCTTGATTTCATTATCCAATTTTCACTTCCATACAACAACAAAGGAACAGCCATTGTTTTATATAATTTAAGTTTCGTATCTTTCCTTGTTTTCCGACCTAAGGTTCTTTTTATGGTTCCACAAATAGCCTGGAATTTATTTACTTTATTTTCTATATCTTTATTTTCTCTATAAGTTATATCACATCCTAAATATTGGAAATGTGATATTTGTTCTATTATTTTGTTATCCAGTACAATTTTTGATCTAATTCCATATTTACCAATAAATGCCATTACTTTTGACTTATTTATTGATATTTTACAATTATATCTATTGGCTGTTAATTTAAATTTATATGCTAACATTTGGAGCTCATTTTCAGATTCTGCTAAAAGTACAACATCGTCAGCGAATAATAAAGCATTTATTTTATCTTTATTATCAATTAATATTCCTTCATTAGTTAAAACCTTCTTCCATTCTTTTAGGACATCGTCCATATAAATATTAAATAATATAGGTGAGAGTGAACACCCTTGTCGTACTCCTTGGTTTATTTGAAAAAATGTCTTATTTTTAGTCAGCTGTGGGTCAATACAAATATTTGTTCCATAGTACAAGCTCTTAACAGTTTCTATAATCTGAATAGGGAGGTCTTTTTCTTTTAGGACATTCCACAATATTTCCCTGTTTACTCTATCAAATGCCTTGTCTAAGTCTATAAATAACAAATGCGTTTCTAGGTTTTTTTCTTGTCTTTTGTTTATTATCTGATTCAGGGCAAATACTCCATCGGTACAAGATCTTCCTTTCGGAACCAACTGTATTACGCCAATTTAAGCTATGCATTATACACGGGGAAAACTGGCGTAATACATTTACCTCTGTTGGTGAAACTGAACAAAATCCTCTTACTTTAAGCATGGAGTTCTTTATAAGTCTAAAGTCTACTACACGGAGTCCGCAATTTTCCCTCCAAAGGAAACCACAGCATTTGGGACTGACAAGAAGACAATGACACCTAAAAGATTTAAACTCAGAATTGGAGTTAAATTCTTCCAGCAATTAATTAAACACTGTAAATATATCGATTGTTTCTAACTTAACACATATAAAGTACCTAGGCCAAATAATCTCTTCTATAGTTTCAATTGCAGTAGTCATTTCTACAATTGAAAACAGGCAACGTAGGTCTACAGGAGATTACACAAATCTGCCATCTAACGTCAAAAAATAAAAGATTAACTTACGAAACAAATCAGTTTTATTTTAATATTTAGTTAACATTGTACTTATATTATATTAATTACTAAATAACTCATCCCCCATATGGGAGTCAATGACCAATCACGTTTCAATGAATTTTGTTTTACAACCAATGGCAGTCGTATTTCGCCTCGATATTTATCGAATTTTCTTTACCAAAATAAAGAAATCTCCTCCTTTTTAATATTCTGAATAGGTCAGAGCATTATTTTGCAGTGACTAACTCTCCAACAAATACATTCAATGTAGTAAATAATGAACACATTCCTTCGAACAACACATTTGATAATATTGTGTTTAATATTTTTTTTAATAATGAATTTACTGAGTTGTTTCCTAAAAAAATAATTATTAAAGTATAATGTTGGTTATAATATACAGTTTGATGAGTTTAACTTTTTCTCCACTAGGGTGCATTCTTACAATATTGCGATCCATCCATATTAATTCTGCCCGAAGGCAGGCCCTTCACTGCAATCATAGCATTTTCATGCTATGCTTGCAGCTTTACTAGGGAATTGTAGGTGTGGTAGCTTCCCGTTGCTTTCCACACCGGTGAAGGGTGATGATGGTGATAATGATAAATATGATGGCCACGTGATTTCGGGGACCGTTTGGGCCTTAAAGTTTTCCTGACATTTGTCTTACGGGTGAGGAAAAACCCCGATAAAAACCTCACCCAGAAAAACTGCCGCGACCGGGGATCGAACCCGGGCCCGCTGCGTGACAAGGCAGCACGCTACCTCGAGACCACAGTGGTGGACAAAATATTGCGATACTATTTGGCAAAAAGTAATATGATCAATTTTCAGTGGATGAACAAATTAAACGTAACGAAACATTTCCCATTTGTTTTAAAAAAATCGTAGTTTACATTAAATTAATATTAACCATTTTAAAATAACTATATTTAAATAATGATTTGTGAGTAAACAGCTTAATTTTATTCGTTAAATAGTCCTAACAAATGACTCTTGATTTCCAAAGCATCTAGATATATTTCAAATCATTCGTGGCATTACTTATGACTATTTAACTCATGCCCCAAATGGGAGTCGATGACACCAATCACATTTCAATGATTTTCGATTTACAACCAATCACAGTCGCGTTTCGCAAAGAATTTACCAACTGAAGTTTATCATAATAAAGAAAGCACCTCCGTTTTAACATTCTGATTAGGTCATAGCATTATTTTACAGTGACCGATTCCTCAAGAGATACGGCTACCAAATTGTATATACAGTGCATGAATTTCAACACATATCTCATGCAGGAGTTAATATAAAAACATTTGTAGCAATTGATTATACCACCAAAAAAAGATACCACTGTTTGCACTTTTTTAAAAGTATTATTTCCCAGGTAATAATTCAGAAAAATATAATTGTCATATTTACATCATACGACATCAGAAATGAATTAATATACAGTTTGATGTGTTTCATTTTTTCTCCACTAGAATGCATTCTTACAATATTGCGTTCCTTTGGCAATAAATAATATGATCTGGTTGCATTGAGAACAAAAGAAGCAAACGAAGCATACCGATCGTTTCACATTTGTTTTCAAATATCGCCGTTTACATCAAATATTTTAAAATAACTATAGTTAAATAATGATTTGTGAGTAAACTGCTTAATTTTAATCGTTAAATAGTCCTAACAAATGCCACTCTTGATTTCCAAATTCTCTAGATAAATTCACTCCTCCACTTCGTGAGTCGTGAATTTATCGATAATTTGGAAATCACTCGTGGCATTACTTATAATAATTTCTCTATCATAAAAGCGTCAATTCTCAAATAACTGTTTACATCAGAAAGTGACTTTTGTATTTTTTATGTATTTATGCTATAAAACATACCGTTATGTTGAGACTTGAAAGTAGTTTTGAAGTCCACTCAAAATACTTTTGGATGGTGTTTCTCTTGAGGCCGAAACAGGTCAACAAATGGCCTAAATTCGTGAATGTACTATGATGATGACATATCGTTACATAATTTTAATGAAGATCACGAGTTATAAAAATAAGTAAGAGATACTAAATTATCTTAGGTGGATATGAAACTGTGGAATTTTTTAACGTGTACTTTAAGCAGTTTTAAATCATAAAAATAATATTTACTAAGGAAATTAGTTTAAAACTTACATGAGGCACAGAATACGCCGCTCATTCGACAGAGAAGTAATATGAGGAACAACTTACCTGTAAATAAAACAACATTGTTTAATAATGTTTATACATTCATTAACATTTCAATGCATGTTAAATACACAACAACACAATTAATATGTAAATCATAACTCTCTTTCATTTCCAACTTATTATACCTGCTTCATCCTTTGTTCAGACGTGCCATTCAATGTTACCTTTGTTTATAAAACTACCCGGATGAACTTGCGAAATATGTAGTATCTACGTATAAGCAACAGGAACATTCCGAGTATTTTCAAAGCGGTATTCACATTAGTGATATGGAAAGATCTGAGAAAAAAACTTCAGATAAATTGTATGACACAACGATCTATGACAAATATATGCATGTAATTTGATCCTACAAAAATGTTGTTAATACGGTAACAGCTCCTTATTCACGGCTACCTTATTCGCGTTTTCATTATTCGCAGATTAAAAAATTAATTATAAGAAGAATGCGCACAAAGTGAGCATGTATTGATTAGCACTTATTTGTGCAAAAATTAATCTCTGATATATGTTCTATTCCTACAGATTAGAATATAGTATCTATCACAGATATTGTCACATAGAACACACACACACTTATCGTCTGCCTCGTGGAATGATTTATTTACACATCTTATGGTGGTATCCTTAAACCGCTAGGGATGTCACAAAGTGACGAAGATGTTAGTTTGTGCCTGTCCAGGTCAGGTTCATCATGGCTTCCGTTGTGAATAATTCCTCCCAGATGTCCTGCCTCTTCTTTGTCCTATCGACTAGTGCTTTTTTCCAGCTGGGAGTGGAGGCTAGGTCGAACCTCATTCTAAGATCTTCTATCAAGAAGGTCTCTTGCGCGAGCACATACAACAACCAGCATTGCCTTTAGGAAGCGAGTCTTGACGTTCTCTAGAGTATGGAGGTCTTTCGTGTGGAGTGTGTCCCATGTTAGGTCTAGACCATAAGTGAGTATGAGGACTATCTTGGTGTCAAAAAGTACCATAGCAGATTTTAGGGATAGCTTAGTTATTTCTCTGATGTCATTATGACCTTTTGTGGCCGCTATTGTCCTTTGCTTAGTTTACAATTGAATGACGTCATTGTTGTCTGTAGGGTCAAACCAAGGTATTTGACATGGTTAACAGTTTGAAACGGTTCTTCTTTTAGGAATATTTTGTCTTCCCCGGGTATTTTCCCACCTTTTCTAAAAATCACGTGCTCAGTCTTATTTTCATTTATCTGAAGTTCGTTTTGGTCAGCTCATTTTTCCAGTACGCACAATGCTTCTTCGAGGTTTCTTCTATAATGAGATCCAATGGCCATGTCGTCGGCATAAATATAGATTTTGACTTCTGGCGATTTTTCTCTCATTGTTTTATGACGCTATGTGTTGCGATGTTAAGTAATGTGGGGCTGAAAGGATCCCCCTGTATGACTCCGTTTGTCTGCGTGATATTTGTTGAGTTATTATGTTGTCTGAGATCTGAACATTGATACTTCTCAAGATATTTTGAATCAGGCATGTGAGATTTTCGTTTCTCATGGCTATGTATTCTAGTTTCGAGGAGATGATGTTCCTGTTCAATTTATCGAAAGCTTTCGAGAATTCAATGAAAACAGAATTTTGGAATTTTCCCTTAGGGTGTCGAATGGCGGCCTCTATGTCTTCAATGGAATTTCTGATTGCTTGTATTGTATTTCTCCACTTTCTGAATCCGAATTGCTCCTCGGGAATTTTATCTTCTACCTCTTCTGTGATCCTTTGTGTGATCAGCCTTGTTAGATGGTTGCTTCCTCGACAGGAATTGGGGCCATGTGGGTCTCCCTTGCCTTTATATAATACCTTAATTGTTGATGTTTTCCATGATGTTGGGATGTTGCTCGTTCTTAGGCATGCGTTTAGCAGATCTGTTAGAGCTGGGAGCAGTATTTCAGCTGATGCTTGATGTGTTCATTGAAAATACCGTGCGATCCACATGTTTTCCTGTTTTTTTAGTTTTGATAAGGCAGTGTATATTTCTTCTTGCGTGATAGGTTGAATGGAAATATTTGACACTACGTGCTTCATTGGGTATGCTTCTATGGATATTTTCTGGTTTAAGAGATCTGTGAAATGTTCTTCCCAAGTATCCATGTCTATTTTGCTAGTTGTTTGTGTTTTTCGGAGCTTCAGTGCTATGTATGGGTTTCCTTTGCATCCTCTACCATCTTGGCTGCATCCGATTCGATGTAGTTATTTCGGGTATTTCAAAGGAGGGTTTTATACTGCTTCCTGATAGTGCTGTATGTGGTTAGGTCTTCAAGAGAATTGCTCGCCCTTGCCATGTGTAGTGCTTCAATTACCCGTTTCCTCTCTAAGTAGGGCCTAGCACATTTTGTCGAACCACTTATCAGATTTTCGTTTCGTTATTGGGAGTGTGTGCAATTCCAATTAATAAATAAATTTTTCGAGGCTAAAAATGCCTCTATTCGCGGATCCTGTTGGTACATTAGAAGGATTAGCAACCATTATTAACCCATAGGCAACTTTTTTACTGCAGGCAGGTGCCAAGACGGCTTTTACAAAGAGCGATTCGAACCAAATGGACAAATAAATATCAAAGTAAAACACACCTTATTGTCACTAAGCCTAAAGTTCTTTGTTAAAAGCTATCATCACCGTATTTCACGTGTCGCTATGTCCGTTGATAAATTTCACCCTCGCCACGATCGGTATTTTTTGTTTCAAATTGTCATTCGTTGCAATAATTTTGATTGAATAGCATGCGTCTCATCTGCTTCGTTGCCAATTTATAATGTCGAGTAAAAGGAAAGAAAATTAGTTTCGAAGCGAAAAAAAGGAATGTTGTCGCATAAAGTAAAAATATAAGTGCTTGACCGTTTACGCGTTGGCGAGTCGTTTGCATCTATATCACGCTGTTTCAATGTTAATGAATCGATTGTACTATTGATCAAGAAATCCGAAGACAAAATAAGGAATTCTATCGCTGAATTCACAGCTGAATATCAAGCTGAATTGAAAGACATTTTAAAAGCGGAAAAAAAAAGAGAAAAACAGTAAAAAATAAGTTATTTAAGCCCTTGCCAAAGCCTGATAGTAATAATTAATAGAAATATTCAAAATCTCTCATTAATTGATTTTTATTTTTTTTATTTTAGGACATTGGAACATACTAATTACAATTTCATATTCACGGTTCTCTGTATTCGCGGCATATTTGCGGAACGTATCTCCCGCGAATAAAGAGCTTTATTGTATAAAAAGAATGCAAAATATCTATTGGAAAATGTGCTGTATATAAACTGCATGCTTTTAAGCCAAAGGAGGTCATAAAAAAAATATTCATCTTTTGAAACCACTTTCACGTGTTATTTAACTATTTGCCAAAATCCTTAGAATTGGTTAGTTTATTCTTAGTATTTTCTTGGGATATTAGTATTAATAATTTTCTTCCTTGCCTCAAACAGTATAGAGCTTCCACACTTCCATTCTTCTTCTTGTTACTGTTGAGGTGACTGCATACAAGTACTGTATATTTTTTTTATTTAAATTCTCATTTCTGTTGCTGCACAGTGAGGAGAACTATCTTGAATACACTCATTCTAGCCAGATAACCATTGAGACAACCATGGCCTGTAATAAATCTGAATTATAGTATACCGATTTTTCTTGGTTTGGTCACGATTTCTTTATCCTTAAAATATGATACATTTAAAAACAGAAAATCAATATAATTGTAAATTAAAGTAAATAACCTGATAGCATAATTAGACACATTAAAAAGGCAAGTAAAAATACACAGTTAAATAACACAAAAAAGGCGAGATGTTTAGTATAAAATTCGATATCTAAATACTTTACCTTCCATTTACCTCAACTGCATATTCGTGCAGTACTCAATTTAATGATTCAAGCTATGAGTATAAAATTGTATGACTGAAGATCCTGAAACATATTCGAATTAGGATCTAAGACTTAGATTCTAAGTGAATATCAAATGCAACTGACCACCTGGATGGAAAAATTGTAGTGGAAGCACAAATGATTTTCAGTTCAATAAGTTGGTTTAAGATTTTCATTCCTTCTTAGCATCTTTACCTGGCCTCAAACTTCCTGCTAGAGATATTTAGAAGCACGGCAAAAGAAAACAGCCGCAAATAATCAGAAGTCTTATGAAACATCTAATCCTGAAAGGTCTTCTAAACGAGATAAACTAACAATAAGAAATGCATATATGTATCAGCTGACTCAATTCTATTTTACAATCAACGTTAAAAAGCACAGTGGCAATTATTTCAAAAAGTAAAGTAAAGTAAAGTGATCCCACAACAGGCTCGGAGGCCCTTGGGGTAGTAGGAGGTTAAGGCTCCCACTTTTTCTAGACAATCGGCACTTTATGTCAGCCGGGTTGTCAGCCCTGCGTGACGGCCGCCTTTACCCCCAGAACAAGCGTCTGGTACTCATTTCCGTTAGAGGCTGAGTCGACCCCAGGGCCATAGTGCCGCCAGAGGGTTTGGGTCAGTTTAAAAATCCTGACCCCAACGGGACTTGAACCCTCGACCCTCCGGCTTGTAGCTCAGTGCCTTAACCACTACGCTACGGCGTGCCCCCAAAGTAAAGTGATCCCACAACAGACCCGGAGGCCCTTGGGGTAGTAGGAGGTTAAGGCTCCCACTTTTTCTAGACAATCGACACTTTACGTCAGCCGGGTTGTCAGCCCTGCGTGACGGCCGCCTTTACCCCAGAACAAGCGTCTGGTACTCATTTCCGTTAGAGGCTGAGTCGACCCCAGGGCCATAGTGCCGCCAGAGGGTTTGGGTCAGTTTTAAAAATCCTGACCCCAGCGGGACTTGAACCCTCGACCCTCCGGCTTGTAGCTCAGTGCCTTAACCACTACGCTACGACGTTCCCCGGCAATTATTTCAAGGAGATAATAATTTTTGTTTATTGCTTGTTTTACATTACATGAATATTTCTCAAACTTTTTTTTTTTGTTTTTTTGGGCTTGGTCCGAGCTGAATACCCACAAAAATTTGAAGTTAAAACTCTTCTGTTAGGTGAAACGTTCGATAGCTTAGTAAGTACACATGAAATTATAGAAGCTGATCAATAGACTCTGACAGTGGGCCATATCATATAATCGTGAGAGTAATTAAAAACAATACTGCCGCTGAAACCAAATATATAATTACTACAAGATTGTTAGTTTTCGGAAAGGTCGAAATATATTATAGTGCGTGAGAACTAAGTATGTGATTGACAGCTTATACGTATTTGGCTGCTGAGCAGTAACGTTTTTTTTATCTGATCCAAGCGGCTTACGACTGAATTTTGACATCATCCCTGTATCCTATCTTGTAGTGACAAATGCTTTTGGATTTTGAAAGCAAGAGACAGCCAGTTAGATTTAGAAACGCACTATAAATCATAAGGACTGTGATAAAAATTAATTTTCAAACTGGCGTCCTACAACCATCTCTTCAGTCATTCGGAGATAATCAAGAGAGCCCTTAGTAAACGCCTTTGTAGTTACATAACCTTCAGTGGATACCAGGGAGGTTTCACAAATGTTCCTGGTGCATATATTAATATATATATATATATATATATATATATTCAATTTTGAGAATTTTCTTCATCATTGAGGGTTTTCTCCTACCAGTCTTAGTAATTCACACGAATTAAAAATAAATAAATATAAATAACTAGGGACTTATAGATTATCAGTTTACAACAAGCATTCACAAATTACCCTTAATTAAAGTCCTCCATCGTTCTCTGTCCTCTGTGTCTTCATCTGTTACACCAAATTTCCTCATTGAATTTTGAATGTTGTTCCTCCAGGTTTTTCATGGTCTTCCTTTTCTGTTCCTTCTTTCAATTTTCCATGCATAGACGGTTATTGGTATAGTCTTCCATCCTGCATTTTTCTTACGTGTTCATTCTCATCATTCAATCTCATCCATTATATTTCTTTCTGTATTCATCCATTTTCTAATTCCTGTATTTTTAATTTTTTCCAGTCGAGATTTTCTGCCAGCTCTTCTCCAAAAATCCATTTCAACGCAAATTATTCTGTTGACATGTTGTTGTGCCATTGTCCAAACTTCCGATCCATATAATATTATACTTTCTAGTATGAATTTATAAATTAGTTTTTTTTTGTTCTGTTAATGATTTTTTACTCCATAGTATATGGTTTAACATTACTATGGTTTCTCTTCCATTAAAATCCTTTTTGTTATTTCTTTATATATATATATATATATATATATATATATATATATATATATATATATATATATCCTAAACATTATTTCACAGTCAGCTAAACAGACGAAAAAGTCTGTATGCATAATTACTTAGACATCCGTAAAATCTTTGATAATATAGGTCATAATCATCTTAGGAACACATTATAGACTGACGGCGTGTCAAAAAAAATATCAGAATTAATACTAAATTTCCAGGAAGGATGCGCGATTCAAATTGAAACATGTAAAATGGAAACTAAATCGATTACTATCAATTGAGGAGTTCTACAATGTTCTCCATTAGAGCCATCGTTATATAACATCGTAACTAATCACACTCTCAGAAGAATCAATAACAAGTAACTATCTGTTACTTCCGGATTAACCTCGACTTAACTATTATTATGAGCTTTGCTGATGACACAGTGATTATGTAGCAGCTGCCAGTTAACTGACCGCACTAGTTCTACAGAGACTTCAGGAAATTGATCTTCACATTAATGTTTCAAAATCAGGAACGCTTTCAATTATATGAAGATATTCTACTTGACAGATATGGAATTCCTGCACATAAAATCACCGATACATTACGTTATTTAGGTTCAACTTTTCCGATCATGTAAGTTTAAATTCTAAACAAACTCTTTCTAAATTATAGAACAATACTGAAACTCGTCACTTCACCAGTATTATCTCCTGATCAGAAATTCACAGTTTTAAATTATTGTTCCGTATTTCCAACTCTGATTTACCCCTTCAGACAGTGCCACCAAATCGAATACCAAAACGTATATTAGTGTATTACATGAGCCAACAGTTGATTAATATAAATATTAGTATCAATTAGTATAACTTTAACAGGGTTGATGGCCGGGGCAAGCAGTACAATACTTAAGTTCTTGGCTCAATTTTTAAAATCCTTAGATGTGGATAAAGAATGTAGGCTATTTGTAAAATTGTCATTGCTGCTTAATCGAGAGACCACCTGTACGAAAGAAATCCTTTGTAGGATGTATATGTAGCTAGAATTTGAAATGTTAACATATTGACACAGTCAATTTCATTAAGTTAGAAAATCAGTTGTCTGTATTACTTTGTCCTTGTGGCAGTTCTCTAATGAGGAAAGTGTTGTACTAATAAAAATCTCTAGATTTCTACTAAACAATGTCAAAAAGGTGGTTATGTTAAAACATATAAGATTTTTCTAGCGTTTACTGTCCTACATAATAAATATGTGACTTTATTTTCTTCTCTGCTGTATATTTTGTGCTTCGTCTGGCTGTTAAGGACTACTATAATTCTTCAGCTGACATGCAATAAGGATGCTATAAAGGTAGAGCTTAGGAGTTCATAAAAGTATCACCATGGATAGAAATATCAAATAAGATGTACATATATATTCAAGGAATGTCATAGTAAAAGCATTCACAGGTAACTTTTTTATAACTGTCCAACACCAAAGATCTATATTTTTAAAAAAGAAAGTTTTTAGCAAGAAAATTCTCATAATATTCAGTTCCACAAAAATATAGTTTTATAGTCTATGTATCAAATGTAAGTTTATATTAGTTTCGTTAATATAGTAGATGATGTGGTCTATATTACTGGGAGATAGAGAGGAAATACAAAAAAATCCACAATGCACATTATATTAAATAACACAAAAAAAAACTTGGCTGGAAATAAATATCAATAAAACTAAATATAGGCCTGTTGTTGCAAGTAAAATACTTCATATAATGGGTATGGACAGCTAATAACAAATGAGACACTTTTTGAAGAAGTGGCTGAATTCAAATACCTAGGAATAATAATAATTATTCCAAACAAGAATTAGCTGCAGAAGGAAGTTAACAATTGCCTCAAATCAGCAAACGCATGAAATTATGAATTTAGCATTATAGGACTTCCCAATTTCTCTCAAAAAAACTTTAAACTAAAAATATACAACACTGTTATTCTTAGAGTTAGTATGTGAAACATAAACTCTTACTTTAGGAAAAAGAAAAGATTACCCGCATTTGAAAATAAAGTTCTTGGGATTTTTTTTTTTACTAAAGAGAGTTAACATTTTCCAATATTGTTATTTTAACACAGTTCCAATAATGGATCATATTATAATGTTATACTGATAGTGTGAAGTATCTATATTTGAGAAGTTTACACCACCACTTTTATAAGATATATAGATACTTCCATACGAAGCCGGCCGTTGGCGATGATAGTGTCACCTACCTGACAGCGGACGAACGAGAATTATAGATTTGTGGAAAGAATTTTTAAAGTCTATGCCAAGTCTAGAATGGTATAGTGGGCTGCACACTAGTCTGGAGAACTCGTCTGGAGAACTAGAGGTCCACGGTTCGATTCCTGGTTCAGACATTAATTTTTCTTTTCACAATATCATTATAATATTGTAATATGACCCATTATTGGAACTGTGTTAAAATAACAATATTGGAAAAAGTTAAATAACATCGTTTACTACTTATAAAAGTGGTGGTGTAAAATTCTCAAATACAGATACTTTAAAACGAAGCCGGCCGTTGGCGATGATAGTGTCACCTACCTGACAGCGGACGAAACGAGAATTATGGATTTGTATATGTGGAAAGAATTGTTAATGTCTGTGCCAAGTCTAGAATGGTATAGTGGGCTGCACACTAGTCTGGAGAACTAGAGGTCCACGGTTCGATTCCTGGTTCAGACATTAATTTTTCTTTTCACAATATCATTATAATATTACTAAAGAGAAACGAACAGAAAATAAACGTAGGAGAAAACATAACAGTGAGTTATACAAGTTCTTTACGGGAAACCAGTCGCTATGAGAACAGTTAAGGTTCGAGGCCTACGATGGACAAGACATGTGTCACGAATGGGGAATGAAAGACGGTCATAGAAACTTCTTCTAGAGAAAACAAGGGGGGAAAGACCAAGCATATAAGCCAAGAATGAGGTGGGAGAATAGCATTAACCAAGATTTGAGGGAGGTCAATGAGATATAAGGAGAACATATCCGCCCGGCAATGAACCCCGGGTTCCAAAGTGTCAGTGAGTTAGTTATTTAATACAACATGTAGAATAACAGTCAATGAAAATAAATTTACTATCACAAATAAACTACATTCTCTGAGGTTACATAATAAATCGTGCGGAAATAATTCTGGAGAAAGTTCAATTTATGAAGGAGTATAATATTTCAATAAGCTTGCAAAATGTCACAACCTGGGCCAGTGGTCTAATGAATCATCTGTGATACAGATCTATAGGATGCGATTTTGAGAAAATCAGTAACAACGGGTTGTAACTTGATATTTCGATCACACATACCAAAATAATGGCTGGACAATTCGACCTATCTATGATTTAAACACTTACGAGGATATGGGGCCAGCAGCAAGCTGGTGGGATAATGCTTCTTGGACCTGTAGCGCCATTGAATTAAATTTTGGTTTTAAAATATTAAAAATAATAAAAACATAATATTGTAACTACTGCATCTGTTATATTAGGCGGCAGCGTGTGAAACATACACCCGATAAGTCTCGTGTTCATACCCCGGTGACGGCTATTTGATTGAGGTTTTTTCCTGTTTTGCTCAGTCGTCAAGTAAATTATTAACTGGAAATTCATTACCAGACCTCATTTCAACATAATTGTCTTTCTCTTTATCATAAGTAACGCCACGAGTGATTTCCAATTTATCTAGAGGATTTGGAAATCAAGAGTGACATTGGTTAGGACTATTTGTAACGATTAAATTAAGCATTTAAATATTGGTATTTGAAAATATTTATATATTTAATGTAAACGGCGATGTTTGAAAACAAATCAGAAATGTGAGGTTATGTATTAACACTGTAACTTCATCATATTATTGCCAAATAGGATCGCAATATTGTATGAAAACACTCTAGTGGAGAAGAAATAATGAAACACATCAAACTATATCCCTATTATAATCAATAATTTAGGTTATTCATTTATATTTGTATTAAGCAAACTCAGTATAATCAAGGAATCTTGTTCATTATTTGCTGTATTCAATGTATTTGTTGGAGAAAAATAATGCTCTGAGCTGTTCAGAATATTAAAAAGGAAGAGCTATCTTTATCACAAAAGCAGGAGGTGATAAAGAGAAATCGATAAAGAGCAAGGTGAAACACGACTGTGATTGGTTGTTAAACAAACTTCATTGAAGCATGATTGGTCATTAACTCCCATTTGAGGCATGAGTTAAATAGTCATCATAATTAAATCAATGAACTTCCTTAGAAAACAAAGAAACCAGCAATAAACCTAGTAGAAACACACGATCCCGTGAACAGACTTGCAAGATCATTTACACGTGGCATAACCTTAGAGGTCAAAGCGTCAATAAATCATCATCATTTTGAGAATTTTCCTCATCATTGAGGGTTTTCTCCAACCAATCCTAGTAATAACATGAATTAAAATAAATATAAGTGACTACGGACTTACAGGCTATCAGTTTGCAACAAACATTCACAAATTCCCTTAATAAAAGTTCTCCATCATTCTCTGTCCTCTGTGTCTTCATCTGTTACACCAAATTTCCTCATTGAATTTTGAATGTTGTTCTTCCAGGTTGTTCTTAGTCTTCCTTTTCTGCTCCTTCTTTCAATTTTCCATGCATAGACGGCCTTTGGTAGTCTTCCATCCTGCATTCTTCTTATGTGTCCATACCATTTTAGTCTTCTGTGTTCAATCTCATCCATTATATTTCTTTCTGCATTCATCCATTTTATAATTTCTGTATTTATATTTTTTTCCAGTCGAGATTTTCTGGCAACTCTTCTCCAAAAATCGATTTCAACTGAAGTTATTCTGTTGACATGTTGTTGTATCATTGGCCAAACTTTCGATCCATAAAACATACTTTCTAGCATGGATTTATAAATTAGTTGTTTTGTTCTGTTGATGATGTTTTTACTCCATAGTATAGAGTTTAATATTCATATGGTTTTTCTTCTATTACTAATCCTTTTTGATATTTATTTATTTGATCTCTGGTCAATAAATAAGAATAAATCAATTTTAATCTTCGTTGTTACGTGAGCCAGTTGTTTTTCTTGTTATATACCCTACAGCAGTTACTACCAGCAAAACCTATTCCCAGAATTCATAGGTACAAAATGATAAGATGTGCCTCAAAATTAAATAAGTAGTTATTAGGTTTTTTACTGCATAAATCATATGATAACTGGACAAAAGAAGAAAGGCCACATTAACATTATGAATGCAAAATGAACATATTATTCCTTTATATTAAAAGATTTTTAAGTTCTGAAGAAGAACTATACAGGAGAGGAAATTGTGATAATCTCCCAATTGGGAAAAGGAAATTAGGAGCAAGTTATAAGACAATCTCATATCGCAAAAAAACTTTTCAGTGATGAAACTCAACAACAAGCCTAGGAATGAAGGATCTTCTGCTGATGACTTTAACAAGTTTGGACCGGAATAAACAAATGTGTCGTGAACAAGAACGAATTAGTAGTTGAAAATATATTTGATTGGGAAGATAGCGTTAGATTTATCAAATGACAGTATATGAGATAGCTTAGGTTTGTAATGTGGATGCCAAAATAAATCTTCTTCTTCTTGTTCGTCACGGTTTAGGCTTATTTACTGACATGTTCCGGCTCCAAATTGCTGCTGTTTTCATCTTTTCTTTGGCATTCCCAATCTTCTTCATCGTGGTGATTAGTTGTATGCTGCGTTTGGTATTCTGTTCTCAGTCATCCTTGCTAAGTGTTCTTTCCAGTTTGTTGCTGTATTTCACTATTGTTGTGTTTAATTCCTCTACTTTTAGTTGTCTTATTTCTGTGTTTTTGTCAGTTCTTTGATATCCTGCTATCGGTCTGAGGAATTTCATTTCAGCAGCTTGTATTCTGGCAGATTCTTGTGTTGTCACTGTCCATGTTTGGATCCATAAGTAATAATAGGAACTGCCATTGTCTTGTATAATTTCATTATTGAGTCCTTCCTGGCTTTGTTTTCAAAATAAATATTGCTCTAAAAACGATTTTATGATGAAATTGATGGCACAAGTAAATTTGGAAGACAAAAATAAATAAATAAATTTTCAGTCCTTGGAGGAGAATATGAAAATATTTGAGTTCCTGGATGAGTGGAAAAGTATTTAACAGATCGAGATAACGGCTTATTCCAAGTGAGGCTAAAGCCCTTGGAAGATGAAGAAGAAGAAAAATGTATATGACACCCTGCATTTAACCAGAAAAACAGACAAACTAAACTTATACTTGCTTGAAAATTGCAGATTAGTTATTGTATTATTCTGTTTGATCATGGTCTATCAAAACAATGTTTTAATAATATTGGGTAGCGTTACATAAGTAATAACTAATTAACTCACTGGCATAATCGAACCCATAGGTTCATGGCCTCGTGGGCATAAGCTCTCCATACATCCCTATCCTGAGCTAATGCTTTCCAAACATCCCTGCATAATTTAAATTACCTCAAATCATGTTAAATGTTAATCTCCCACCTCATTCTTTGTCTGTCTACTGGGTGCTACATGGAATTTCCAGTCCCTTCTTTTATTCTCCATTTATGCAACATTTCCTGCCCATCGCAGTCTACGGGCCGTTTGCGTACGAGGCAGCGACGCTAGCCGGAGATCACAGTAGAATGAAAATGAAGAGAGAAAAAAATGGGTATCCTAGCTTCGCTGCGTACGAGGCAGCAACGCTAGCCAGAGATAATCCATCCATCCATAATAATTCTGCCCGAAGGCAGGTCCTTCACTGCAATCGTAGTATTTTCATGCAATGCTTGCAGCTTTACTAGGGAATTGTAGGTGTGGTAGCTTCCCGTTGTTTTCCACACCGGTGAAGGTTGATAATGATGATGATGATGATAATGATAGGGATGATGATGATGGCCATATGATTTCGAGGACCGTTTGAGTCTTAAAGTTTTCCTGGCATTTGTCTTACAGGTGAGGAAATACTGCCCCGACCGGGGATCGAACCCGGGCCCACTGCGTGACAAGGCAGCACGCTACCTTTAGACCACAGCGGTGGACCCAGAGATAATAATAGAATGGAAATCAATAGAGAGAGAGAGAGAAAATGGGTATCCTAGCTTCGCTGCGCATGAGACAGCGACACTAGCCGGAGATCACAGTTAGAATGAAAATCAAGAGAGAGAAAAAACGGGTATCCCATCTTATCTGAAGTCGCAAATCTCCTCAGACAAGGCTATTAATTAAATGAGTTATCTTAGCCGAAGTCTGATTTTTTTATTATACACTAGCTAATACCCGGCGAGCGCCTGCTTACACCTAAATAAATGATAATCTGATTTGCATTTAGTTGAATAAAGTAGAAGAAAAATAAATATAAATTTATATCGTAATTTGTATACACCCCGAGCTGATTACACGGCGTTGCCCGGGAATCTACGCATCCCTATGTACTTGGTATAAATGAGCTGAAAGACAAAATTCGTTATTTTGAGTTATCCGTAAATAAAGACCCGCCGTGCGCTGCTTGCCCCCGGGAATCTACTTATCCTGATCCTTGGCATCAATGAAAGACAAAAATGATATTGTGAGTTATCCTTAAGAGATAAACTTATGCTGTCGCGAACTTTTCTGTAAAGGTTTTTGAGATATTCAATTCCGTGTACAATAATTTTGTGTATTTGTTATGGTTTAGGCAGCGTAAGCCATTTAAGCTTGAGTAGCTCAGTTGGTTAGAGCGCTAAAGGTACAGACTTTAGAGACTCGAGTTCGAATCCCGACTCAAGCATTCATTTTCTTTTCATATCATATTTGCCTTCATTGCCAAATGTCAAAAATATATTTATAATATCTATATATAAAAGCGTTACTGCTATAAAGTAAATATTCTCTTTAAAATTTGCTTAACTGTTACGTTAGCCGCGAGATGGCAGTTGGAAACAATTTCAGCTACCTCTTGTGTGAATTGAGAATACTACATGTATAAGAAAATTGTATGCTTGTATTGGAATTCTTGAGTAGCTCAGTTGGTTAGAGCGCTAAAGGTACAGACTTTAGAGACTCGAGTTCGAATCCCGACTCAAGCATTCATTTTTCTTTTCATATCATATATATATATATATATATATATATATATATATATATACACACACACATACACCGTATCCCATTCAAACCTCCCACATTTCAATTAATCATAACTATCAAAGTATGCGGAATTATGAAATGAGGTTGTATTAAAAGAAAGAGAAAAATCCAAAGAATTTTTGTTTTCATTGTTGCAGTTAATTCATTTGTCGAACGTTGGACAATAATGACATAAACCAAAATGATGACTCCTCAGCAACGAGCACAAACTGTTTTCTGGTCTGCAAAAGATCATGTGTTTGCGACTCCAGTACAAGATCTTCATGATCCGTAACCCCCCCCCCCAGATATCCTTGACACAATTTCAATGGTATCAATGGACATGTTGGACAGAACGTGGCACGAAATCGAATACACACTTGATATTGTTCATGCTACTAATGGTGCACATTTAGAGGTGTTTAGTGTGTGGCAATATGTGGCAACGAAAGTTCTTTGAGTTTCTGTTTCTTTTATACTGGCCTCATTTCATAATTCTGCATACTTGTGTAGTTATGTTTAATTAAAATGTGAGAGGTTTGATTGGGACACTCTGTATATCTTGATAATATGGCGTACTCGGACGAGTCTCTATCTTACACTCCGGAGACAAGTGTTCGAATACCGGCGGAATGGGGGAATTTAAATCTCCTCCTTGGATCTGGATGTGTGTCCTGTACTTGTATTTATATGTGTGAATAAAGAAGACAGATATAAAAAAGTAAAACAAGAAGGAAAAACAGTACAAACGAAAGAAAACAAGGAAGACAAATATTTTAAAAAGTAAACAAGAAGGAAAACTGAATAAACGAAAGAAAACAAGAAGAAGAAAAAAGTTAATTACAAGTAAAATATATTTTGCTTCTTCCTCTTTTTTTTTTCGTTTCACTTGCCGATAAAATAGATTAGAAAATGGTCATGCGATTTTTACCACTAGTGTACGAAAATTCGATTTATTTTACCTGTTTTACCTCAAGCCAAATCTGTAATTTCCCCGTTCCAATTTGTATTTCTTTCAAGCATATTTCTAATTAATTTGTAACCATATGCTCGGTCTTCCTTTCTTATATCTGCCTTCAGGTTCGTAATTAAGGACACTCTTCTTAATTTCTCAGTTCTATTCTTCTCTCATGCCTTTGATATCAGAGATGGATTTCTTAAATTTCCTGTAATATATTCTTCTAGACTTTCACCTTACTTGATCTATTTTTGATGCCCTACTTTTCTTCAGAAGTCCTTTTAGATAGCTAGTAATTTTTAAACGTCAAATGAGTACCCTTTTTCTTCGTAATACAGGTTAATAAACTATTTATTATGATTTTATATAATATGGATTCTTTAGGAATGATTTATTTGATCCACAAACAGGAATTAGAATTCCAATTTTTTTACTCAATTATTCTTATTTGAAAGTAATTTCCTGATTAAAAAAAACAATTTATATAAGTTAATCTATCGGGAATTTTAGCTCTATATATCCGCCAAACATCTCGGAATTAGCCTACATAGAGGAAGTTAGAGAAGAGAGAATTCGTTTAAAGATAGTTTTGACAGAATTTTGGCATAATTTTACCAGCACTCTCATAATTCATTTTAGTATCATCTTCACTTCACGGTTAAGCCTTAAAGCCTGTTCCATTTTAGATTGAACTATTCATATTTTAATATCTAAAATAAAATAATAAAATATTTATATATACATGGTTTCGCCCTCCCTTTTTTCGATTTTCTTTCCCGTAATAGATTAAAGAATGGTAATGCGATATTTTACCACTACTGTGCAGATATCCGTTTTATTTTATTGCAGAAATATTTGTATCTTACCTGGTTTTCCTCAAGGAAATTCTGTAACCTCACTGTTCCATTTTTGTTTTCCTTTCAAGCATATTTTAAACCTTAAGTTGGGTCTTTCTTTCTTATATTTCTCCTCAGGTTCCCAATTAAATATATTCTTCTTGATTTCTCTCTATCTATCTTCGGGTTTTTACAGCTGCTGCCGTCTTCCCGTGCCAAACCTCCAAAGCCTACGGTCTTGGGCATCTTCGATGCTTAGCCCTCTAGCTTGCATTACTGTCTTCATGTTTTCCTTCCATGTTAACCTTGGTCTTCCTCTTTTCTTCTTTCTGTTATGATGCCATTCATATAGTTGCTTCGGCCATCGCTCATCTTCCATTCTTAAAACATGTCCTAACCACTTTAATTCCTTTTCCTCAATTCTTTCAATTATGCTTTCTTCTGCTTCCATTTTGTTTCTAATTTCCTTATTTGTGACACGTTCTAATTTAGACTTTCTGGCACTTCTTCGTAAATAATCCATTTCTAGAGCTATTAGTCTATTCTTGTAGTACTTATTGATTGTCCATACCTCACTTCCGTACATTGCAACAGATTCCACCAATGTTTTACCATATATATTTTTTGTGTCTTTCCAAATATGCTTATCCCACCATATGGAATTTAATGATGATATTATTTTGCTACTCAATTCAATTCTATGTTTTATGTTCTCTTTGCCTATACCTTCGATGTTATCCATAATCATTCCCAAATATTAGTTTGTTTCACTTGCTTTATTTGGATTCCATCTTCCAATACTAAGTTTTCTCTTTCATTGCTATTTATTGCCAGATATTCTGTTTTTTGTAAATTTACTGTGAGACCCCATGATTCATATGTGCTTTTCAACCTTTTTATCATGAATTCCATATCAAAATTGTCTTGCGCTAAAACCAGTTGATCATCGGCAAATTGTAATGTCAGCAAAAATCTATTGCCTATTGGGATCCCAATACCTTTGCAGCTTTGTTTCCATTTCGTTAATATAAATTCTACATAAATTTAAATAAAATTGGTGATAGACTGCACCCTTGTTTCAATCCCTTTGAGGTGTTTATAGGATTAGACATTATATTTCCCATTTTAACATAAGCGGAGTTATCTTTATAGGTTTGTTTAATAATTTCTATTAGGTTTCTGTCAATATTGTATTTCTCCAATACTTCCCATAATTTGTTCCTCGGAATTTGAGTCATAAGCTTTCTCTAAATCTATCATTGTCAAATGGGTTTTCTTCTCCAACTGCAGTCCGTTTTTCAATTAACTGTTGTATTGCAAATATATTGTCAACACATGACCTTCCTGGTCTGAATCCATTTTGATCTTCTCCTAATTTGTCTTTAACATCTTTTTGTAACTTTGTTTTTAATAACTTCGTAAATATTCTATATAATGTGTTATTTATACTTAGTCCTCTGTAGTTTTTGCGTCTCTTCTATTGCCCTTCTTGTATATTGGTACTATGTAGCTTATTTTCCATTCATCAAGAATCTTCTGTATTGCAATGCACTTATTATACAAGTCCTCAATCTACCTATTAAATTTTTTGGGCCATATTTAATTAACTCATTTGGTATGTTTCCTGGCCCTGGTGCCTTTTATTTCTTTAGGGTTTGAATTTCTAATTCTATATCTATTGTATCAAATTCCAGGGCGTTCATTTCTATGGATGGATTTCTGTTGTTTCCATAAACTCATTTCTAGTTTCTGACAGTAAAGCTTTGTAATGTTTTTCTCGTCTGATTTGCTAACAAATTTATCTTGCTGGGTCCTTGGTTGGTTTTCAGTGTTTTTAGGAATCTCCATACTTCTGATGATTGTGATCCTCCTATATAACTTTCTATTTCTTGGCATTTGCTTTTCCATAATTTGTTTTTTTTCTTCTATCACTTTCCTTTTACTTCGGCGTTTGTTCTCTTGGTATTCTATCCAATTTTCTGTTGTTTTATTTGCCAACCATTCTAAGTAGCATTTTTTCTTCTTTTTGGTTAATTCTTCAATATCATCATTCCACCAATCTTGGGTATTTTGTTTTTTATTTATTGTGCCTAATGCTTCTTTTTGCTCGCGAATGTATTATTTCCTTTAATTGATTATATTCTTCTTCTATGTCTTCCTTGTAATCCAAATTCTCAATTTTAGTCCTCAGTCTTTCTTTATAAGTTCTTGATACTATCCTGATTAAATAAATACAGTTTAAAATTTTTCTTCCTGCTTCGGTTGCATTGTTGATTCCCTTGCTTCATCATGCACTTTTTTCCCTGTAGGGAATTTGGGGATGATCTGTGCTGTGAGTAGATAGTGGTCAGAACCACAATTTGCTCCTCTTTTAACCCTTGAGTCCTTAATAAATAAGGAATATTTGCTTTACAATTATGTAGTCTATTATTGATTTCTGATTGAGACTAGGTCGTTCCCAAGTAAATTTATGAATATCCTTATGGTCGAAAAATGTGTTTACTATCTTTAATTTATGTTGTTTGCACATCTCTATGATTCTATTTCCATTATCGTTGACTTCTTGTTCCCCATATTTTCCTACTGCTTCATCATTGTTTCTCTACCCCACTTTCCCATTTAAATCTCCCATTAGTATTAATTCTTCATTACTTCGTATTTTTCTCTATTTGTTCCACTAATACTGAATAGTACTTTTCTTTCTGACTCTGTGCAGCATTATCTGTTGGTGAGTAGACTGCTAAGAACACCATTGTTCTTCCCATAAGCTTCATTTTAATCTTTAGGCATCTTTCATTAATATGTTCATATTCTGTTATGTTTTTACTGTATTTCTTTTTTACAAACATTGATACTCCTGCTTTAGCTCTTTTTGATTTATTTACACCTGACCAAAAATGTATGTAGTTTCCTAAATATGAATTTCCCGATCCTTTCTTTTTTGTTTCCGTCACTGCTGCAATATCTATATTGTTCTGGAATAATTCTCCTGCTACTTCATTAATTTTGTTTCTAATTCCTCGTACATTCCACAGTGCCTATATTCAATGTCCGTTTTCGTTGCTTTTGTCTTTCATACTTTTTTCCGTCCGGCTTTGATTGATTTGGTCTTTTAGCATTTTGTTTTTTTTTTTCTAATGTGTGGGGAGCTGGCCCACAGCATAAACCCCCAACCTGGAGGACCAGGAAAATTTCTGTCTGGGTTTTCCTCCCATAGCCTTTGAAGATCCCTCTTCACCGCAAGGCAGCGTTTCTCTATTTCCCTTAGAGATAGGGTTGCCTCTTCTGCCAGATCCGCCGTGATGAAGGACTCCTTCTGCGCCGACTCTGCCGTTGAGGTCTTCACCGTAACCCTGGCTAGGGGCCCTTACAGAGTCCTCATTTCTATTGTTCTCAAATGTCTGTATCTCTGAGTTGGATTTCTTCAATTTCCTTTAATATGATCTTTCTAAACTTCCAAATTAACATCAATGTTTCTTCGTAATAAGTTAGTAAGCTATTTATTATGATCCATATTTGGTTCGTCTTCCGGGCTTATAGGCCGTGGTCTGGTTGTCTTCTTACTCGACAGTCTGCAGCCGACTGTTGAGGAGTTCACAGAGAGCACGCAGTATCTCCTGATGAGGTCTACCGCAGAAGTAGACGAAACGTCGAGTAAGAAGACAACCAGACCACGGCCTATAAGCCCGGAAGACGAACCAAATATGGATCAAGACGCCGGCCGTGAAAGCCTACAACTATTTATTATGGTTTTGTGTATGGATGTTTTAAGAAATGGTTTTTTTTATCCACAATACAGGAATCACAATTACAATTCATTTTTTACTTAATGGTGAAAGTGGGCATCCTTATCTTACCACTTTATTTACTTTTGTTTCATTAATGTAATTCCTATTAATTTTATCTTCAACATGTAGGTCACTTATTACTAAATTAAATGTTGTGGAAAACATTTTTCCTTTTTTTATTAAGTTAAAGTAATGAACAATAATTAATTATTTAAGAAAATGATTTAAGTCGAATTATTATTATAAAATAAATAGATATTTCTATATCATATTGGGATATGAATGCAATGTTATAAAACAAAGGTGATTCATTATATCGTTATTTTTAAATGTTTATTAAATGTAATCATTTCTCTCGTGTTGATTGCTATTTAATTTGTTCTGTCTAACTATATTGTTACATGTACTAAAATGATAGCATGTACAACCTATAATATTGTAATGAAAATTCAATCAAGCACTTGATCTACACACCCAAAATCACCCTCACCCCCAAATTAAAAGGCCCAATGACGGCCCATGTTACTAAAATTTATGTAAATGTCTGAAGGAGGCGGGTCTAATAGTGAGATGTTTCTTCCAAATCTGGAGCGTGATATCGACACACAAGGTTTCCGGAAGAAACAAGTCATTTAAGAGCACTTCTACAACCTGGAAATAGGATACATGTAAGTACATAATAAAACGTGGCCTGCCATCCGTTTTCCTTCCGTACGAGTGTAGCCCGTAAAACCCCTCTATGTTGATCTGTTCCGTTGCGAATGTTTCTGTGAATACCATTATGTCATATTCTAGTAGTTCCTCTACTGGTATATATTTCAGTGCATTTTTGAGACCTTCCGCAAATAGAATGGCCTATATGCTAGCCAGAGAAACCTTCTTCCTAGAGGACCTGAGGCAAAGGATACTACTGCCAGCAACGGAGCCATATACGAAAGTCATCGAAAAAAAGAAACAGAGAGAAAAAGAGAACGACGAGGATTTCTACGCCTCAGATGCCATGGTAAACAGAGAGTGGACTGGAAGTAACCAACCACAAAGGCACAGAATCATAGGTTTAGCAACACACGGATATCATCACAAAATGTGCAAAAATACAAAATTCCACCAACCGAATGAATTCGTGTGAATGCAAGATATGCGACCAAAAGTGTGAGCGATACCATTACAAACAATGCAGAATATGGAGAGGATCACTGAACGAACTCATAAAAGACAAATCATAAACTTATAACTTAATGCTCTTTCGAGTGCCTCTTACCAATTTATTATTATTATTATTATTATTATTATTATTATTATTATTATTATTATTATTATTATAATAATAATAATAAAAACGTGGACTTAGTTTATTTTGAATGAACTCGATTTTTTCTAAGTAACAATACTGTGTTAAAACTTAGATTCGATGAAAACGATGACCAACAATAAATAAAGTGACTGTAAGCGAACTAGATAGTGACCAAATTACTCGCTACTCGAACCTCCTCTTCCTTACTTACTTACTTACTCACTGGCACTATCGAACCCGTAGGTTCATGGCCGCGCGGACATAAGCTCTCCATACATCCCTATCCTGAGCTAATACTTTCCAATCATTCCCTGTATAATCTACTTCCCTCAAATCATAGTTAATGTTGTTCTCCCACCTCATTCTTGGTCTACCAACTGGACGTTTTCCTTCTGGCTTTCCTACAAGAAGTTTCCATGCACGTCTTTCATTCCCCATACGTGCTACATGTCCTGCCCATCGCAGTCTACGAGACTTAACTGCTCTTATTATATCTGGCTTCCTATAAAGACCATGTAGTTCATTGTTATGTAGTCTTCTCCATTCACCTGTCTGTTACATCTCTCTTTGGTCCAAAAATTTTCCTAAGAACTTTATTCTCAAATACTCGTAATCTCCTTTCCTCCCTTAAAGTAAGAGTCCATGTTTCGCACCCATATAATATAACTGGTATGATAATAGTTTTATATATTTTTAGCTTAACGTTTTTTGAAAGGGAGTTGGGACATCAAAAGTCTCTGCAATGCATAATAGCATGCATTTCCAGAATTGAGCCTATGTATAATTTCTTTGTGCATCTCATTCCTATTTGTGATTATTGTTCCTAGATATTTGAATTCAGCCACTTCCTCAAAATTTCCCTCATTTGTCATTACCTGTCCATTTCCATTATATACTGAATTTCTACTTGTGACCATATATTTAGTTTTACTGATATTTACTTCCAGTCGTAATTTCTTAGTGTTACTCAATAGTGTGTGCGTGTTGGCCTTTAGTATCTCCTCGCTATCGGCCAGTAGTACTACATCATCAGCATAAACTAACAGCTTATTAATACCATTGAGTTGTAAGCCTTCCTCATTCTCTAAAGATTTAATGGCATGCTCTAGTACAAAATTAAATAGTAGAGGAGATAGTGCATCTCCTTGCTTCAACCCATTCTGGATTTCAAAAGTGTCTGAAAACTGTTTGTCTACACGCACCCTACTCTTTTGAGCCATTTAGACACATTCGTATAAGTCTAACTAACTTTTTAGGAATTCCGAACTCCAGCAGGATACTATATAACTTCTCCCTCTTAATTGAATCATATGCTTTTTTGAAGTCTCTATTTAGTTGATGAACAGAACCATTATATTTCCCATTTCTTTTCTTCTAAAATCTGTCTTATGATAAAAATATGATCTGTTGTAAGAGTTGGTTCTTTATAAATGCACTATTGATGATCTCCTAGAATGTCATCAGTATAGGGAGTAAGTCTGCTTACTAATATATTTGTTAGAATTTTGTACGAAGTTGAAAGTAATGAGATGCCCTTGTAGTTGTTGCAATCAGTTTTATCTCCTTTCTTATAAATTGGCACGATAATTGATTCCTTCCATTCATCTGGAAGAGCTTCTTTTTCCCAAATCATACTAAGCAACCAGCGTATCTTGTCCATCAATTTTTCTCCCCCTGATTTTATCAGTTCTGCTGGGATCTCATCTGAACCTGATGCTTTATACATCTTCAATTTTTCAATTGCCATTTCAACCTCTAATGCACTTGGCTCTGCTACTAGCATTTCTGTTGTCTGTAAATTATCCTCCTCAATGTCCTGTTCTGTATGTACATTTAATAGCTGATTAAAGTAACTTTTCCATCTATTTAATATACTCCTAGAATCTGCAATCATATCCCCATTTTCATTCCGAATTATGTTTGTTCTAGCCTGAAACCCTTTCTTCTCTATCCTAATTCCCTGATATAATTCTCTAATGTTCCTATTTTTTGCATTCATTTCAAGATCATTAATTTTCTCTTTCAAATATTCCCTTCCTGGAGATATAAATTGTAGTTGGATGCTAACCACTGTGTATAAAGTGTTGAATAAAACACAGTTTCTGTTGTGCTTTCCGTCAAACATTCGACTTATCTACTGCCATAAACTTCCTTGGATCCCTGAGTTAGGACCTTATTGCTCTCCGACCCAATACGAACCAACCCTGACCAGACCGCGAGCCTAAATTCTTCACATCACGAGGAAAATTCTATGATAAATCCCACACCCACTAATCCGATACCATTTACCCTTTATAAAGGACCCTATTAAGAACTTTTTTTTTCCATATGTCGCCCAACATTGGGGCACAAATCCAAACCTAACCAAACCCTTTTTTTTCATGTTATTATTGTTGTTGTTTAGATTTTTGTCATTAACGTAGAATTCTAATTTTAGTAGTTATTTTTAGAAAATGCCGCTGTGGAGGTCTTTATGAGGACTATTCTATCATTTGTTATTTTTACCTGGGAAAGCCTTTCTCTGCAAATTTGATATATGTATGGCAAACTATCACGAACAACAGCAATGGGTTATTCCTGCCCACTAGAGTCCATAAATTGCCGCCAGTTGCATAGGAGGATTTTAAGAATATGTCTTCTTGAAGATTTAAAATTTCCATTTCTAATTCTAAAGATTACACTTTCTAAATATTTCACAAATGCTCCCACTAAGCTCACTAACGTCAACAGAAGTGGTTTCCATATAAATGTAAAATTCAAAATTAAACTGTTTTAAACAAAATACGGCAAGATGTCCGGCAGGCGCCAAAAAGAATATTTCAGGCGCCATGGCGTCCGAGAGCGCCGCGTTGGATAGGGTTGGTTTAGACCAAAGCGTGACGAACAGACAGCTAAATGGGAAACCATGTGTAATAAGAACAATTAGGAAATTAAGTTCCATCGAGTTGACCGAGGTGGACTACAGTAGTAGTTACGTTCCTTACCTCGGGATCCGAGGATCGCGGGTTCAGTTTTAGGATGCCGCTAGCCGGTTATGCATAACATCGTCCAATTAAAAAACAAATTGATGCTATCTATTGCATTGGCTCATGAAGTAAATGTATACAGACTTTTGGCGCTAAATCTTTAGACATAGCCTTATTATTAAATAAAAATGTAAATGCCATCAGTCTTAATAATAATATGTTTTGCAACAAACAGCTATGAAAACAGATCTTCATAAATGCTAATCTATTATGTAAGTTTCGAGAAAAATACGTTTAAAGTTTAAGTCAAGCTTTACTATTTATTATAGCCCCAAACTAACAATACTGGATATTGCAATTTATTTTTCTTAGGTTTCCAGAATGGGTTGAAGCAAGGAGATGCACTATCTCCTCTACTATTTAATTTTGTACTAGAGCATGCCATTAAATCTTTGGAGAATGAGGAAGGCTTACAACTCAGTGGTATTAATAAGCTGTTAGTTTATGCTGATGATGTAGTATTGTTGGCCGATAGCGAGGAGATACTAAAGGACAACACGCACACACTGTTGAGTAATACTAAGAAATTAGGATTGGAAGTAAATATCAATGAAACTAAATATATGGTCACACGTAGAAATTCATTATATAATGGAACTGGACAGCTAATGACAAATGAGGGAAATTTTGAGGAAGTGGCTGAATTCAAATACCTAGGAACAATAATCACAAATAGGAATGAGATGCACAAATAAATTAAACATAGGCTCAATTCTGGAAATGCGTGCTATTATGCATTGCAGAGACTCTTGATGTCCCAACTCCTTTCAAAAAACGTTAAACTGAAAATATATAAAACTATTATTCTACCAGTTATATTATATGGATGCGAAACAGGACTCTTACTTTAAGGGAGGAAAGGAGATTAAAAGTATTTGAGAATAAAGTACTTAGGAAAATTTTTGGATCAAAGAGAGATGAAGAGACAGGTGAATGGAGAAGACTACATAACAATGAACTACATGGTCTTTATAGGAAATCAGATATAATAAGAACAGTTAAGTATCGTAGACTGCGATGGGCAGGACATGTAGCACGTATGGGGAATGAAAGACGTGCATGGAAGCTTCTTGTAGGAAAGCCAGAGGGAAGACGCCCAGTTGGTAGACCAAGAATGAGGTGGGAAAATAACATTAACTATGATTTGAGGGAAGTAGATTATACAGGGAATGATTGGAAAAGCATTAGCTCAGGATAGGGATGTATGAAGAGCGTATGTCCGTGCGGCCATGAACCTACGGGTTCGATAGTGCCAGTGAGTAAGTAAGTAAGTAAGTAAGTAGGTTTTTCGAAATGTAAGAGTGGGATAAAAGAACCAGAGGCAAGTAACTTATTCCGTAGATGCGCTTAGCTGCATGATGCATCGATAAATGAAATATCCGTTCTTTAGTACAGGGTATCTTGTTCTGGTTTACTTGTGCTCATAGAATCACGGCTATGTATTTTGTTATTAAACTACTTGCTCTTGAAAGCACCAGTGACTCGAATTGTCTGTGGAGTTATTATTAGCATGTATTAAACTGGTGTAATAGAAAATCGGAAGGCTGGAAGGTTTGTATGTGTTGATGTTAACGATTTTCAGCTGCTCCGAGCTTGCGTCTCTATTTGAATAGAAAACCCCCAGAGAAATATAAGTTGTACCACAACGATTGCCAGCTTCATAACAACACAAAGCAGTATCACATGCAATTACAAACTTTCAACAGTGTTTAATTAGGTTTTGTTCATACACGTGTACTCCCTGTGATTTAATCTATTTTTATCTCTTTATCATTTCGTTCAGTTGAAAATAGAAACATCATTCGGTTCATGTGTTACTCGCATTTTCTCAACAACATCCGTGTTTTACATCCATATAAATATGACTGGGGAATTGGCAGTTTTATGTATTTTAAGTTTAATGTTTGAAGAAGCTGGAACGACGGGAAACCCTGTAATGCGTAGTAGCATGCGTTTCCGCATTTGATTCATCTAATAACTGTTTGTAATTATTATTGTTCCTGGGTATTTAAATTCACCCACTTCTTCAAATGTTATTATTATTGTT
>JASPKZ010010653.1:1212500-1247500 GCA_030220185.1 Diploptera punctata | reverse complement strand
TGTTATTATTATTATTATTATTATTATTATTATTATTATTATTATTATTATTATTATTATTATTATTATTATTATTATTATTATTAGAATAGAATCCCAAGAATAATGTTGGATTGGAATACTGAAGGCAGGAGAAAAGGGGGAAGCCCAGAGAACAATGGAAGGCTGAAGTAAGAAGAAACATTATCAGCAAAGACCAAAGAAGAAGATGCTGGAGGAAGAAATCTGTGGAGCGGAAGAAAATAAATTTGGGTTGTAATGTATAAAAATCCTTAATAAAAATAATGAATATTATCATTATTGTTGTTTACGAATGAGCCCAAGTAGTACTATGCGAAGTACTTAGAGGCGATTCTTCGACTCTATATTCACTTCTTTTTTTTTTTTTGCTATGTGCTTTTCTTTCTCTCTTCTGTCCATGTTGTTCCAGTGTTTTTTCTTTTTGTCCTCTTGGTCAACCCGCCACTTGCGCATCTTAATTTTAAAGATATATCTGCTTATGATATCTTCTTGAGTAATCCCTGTCAATTTTAAGTCATTTTTCACTTCACCAAAACATTTCCCAGTATCCATTGGTACTTTACTTCTATTTGGTATAATTCATTATTATTATTATTATTATTATTATTATTATTATTATTATTATTATTACAATATTCAATATTAGATTTTATAAAGAAGAAACAATTAAATTGGTATGGACACATAAGAAGGATGGAAGAAGGAAGACTACCTAAGGTAATCATGGATTGGGAACCACAGGGAAGGAAAAAGAAGGGTAGACCAAATATTACGTGGATTCAGCGAATCAATGAAACTAAGAGGGAATGGGAAATAAAAGAAGATATATGGATGAACAGACAAGAATGGAAAAATGTGTTGAAACAAATGTGTAGTTAACTGTGAACATGGGTACCGGAAAAATGTATATTCATTGTAAAAGCCGGAATAATAAAAAAATTATTATTATTTTTTTTTGTATTACTATTATGCCGTAGCGTACTGGTTAAGGCACTGCTCTACAAACCAGAAGGTTCGAGTCCCAGTGGGGTCAGGATTTCTAAACTGACCCAAACCTTCTGCGGCACTATGGCGCTGGGTTCGACTCAGCTTCTAACGGAAATGAGTACCAAATACTTGTTTTGGGGGGTAAAGGCGGCAGCCACGCAGTGCTGACAACCCGGCTGACATCAAGTGCTGATTGTCTAGAAAAAATGGGAGCCTTAACCTCCTACTACCCCAAGGACTTCCTGATGCCTGTAGTGGGATCACTTTTTTTTTTTTTTTTATTGCGGATGAGCCCATGTAGGACTATGCAAAGTACTTAGAGGCGTTTTCTTTGAGCACAAATTTCTTTCATTGTTTTGCTATGAGCTTGTTTTCTATCATATGTCCAAGTTATTCCAGTTTTTTTTTTTTTTTCGGTTTGTCCTCTTGGTCAACTTGCCACTTATTCACCTTAATTCTAAATATATCTCTGTTTGGGATATCTTCCTATAATAGGGTATCTAATCCTAGTTTATTAATTAGATTTCATAGCCTCATCAAAAACAATTAGAAATAAATTTAAATTTAAATTTCACCCAAAAACCTACTTTTTTAAATCCCCAACTTAAAATTAACTACTAACTAAAAATATTTACTTACATTCCATGTATAACCGCGACTGCTGGCACATATTTTATCAATACTTAAAAAAATAACTAACCCTAATAAAGCCAATTTTAAGCCCGTTTTGACTTCATTAATCCACTTCATGTCCACCGCTGTGGTCACGAGGTAGCGTGCTGCTTGTCACGCAGCGGGCCGAGTTCGATTCCCGGTCGGGGCAGTTTTTCTGGGTGAGGTTTTATCGAGGTTTTTCCTCACCTGTAAGACAAATGTCAGGAAAACTTTAAGGCCTAAACGATCCCAAAATCAAATCATATGGCCATCATCCTTATCCTTATCATCATCATCCTTCATCGGTGTGGAAAGCAACGGGAAGCTACCACACCTACAATTCCCTAGTAAAGTTGCAAGCATAGCATGAAAATGCATAATTACTATGCATGCATGCAATCCACTTCATAGTATCACTGGAGCAGCTTTACTTCTGTTTTCGTAGAATTCCATTATCTGTATTATTATTATTATCATCATCATTATTATTATTATTATTATTATTATTATTATTATTATTATTATTATTATTATTATTATTATTATTTCTATGTCCACCCCTGTGGTCTCGAGGTAGGGTACTGCCCTGTCAAGCAGCGGGTCATAGTTCGATCCTCGGTCGGGACAAGTTTTGTTTGAGATTTTCTCGGTTTTTCTCACCTATAAAATAAACGTCAAGAAAATTTAAGGCCCAAACGGTCACCAAACATATTCTGGCCATCACTATCATATTCACCTCATTACATTAAATTAACATTAAGGCCTCTCCTGGCGCATCATTACCGCCCCAACCTATCATATACCATCGGGGTAAGGTAACTTTGCATTCCAGGCACTCTAACCTCATAAGTGGGTTACAATAACGCCTTGACAGGAGAGAATACCAGAATTCGTAATGACAACCTTTGGTAGTGAATATAAAAAAATACTTCTAAAAAGTAAAAATACTTTACAGCACGGTATTACATATTACCTTTTTTTTTTACTCATCTTCTTTAGTTATAGATTTTTTAAAAATCTAAGATTTTTGTCCTGCGCAAGGGTTCCGTGCCATAGATTTACGGAAAGAAAAATAACCTAAATGTTTGAAATAAGAGTCCTGTAAGGTAACATTTATCGGACCATTGACGCCCACATTTACGTAAATTACAAAGTTATGAGTTATATGAAATACTAGCTAATACCCGGTGTTCGCTGCTATACCTAGATAAATGTTCATGTGTGTTTGCATTTAGTTGAATAAGTAAAAGGAAGAAAAAAAAATTAAATCGTTATTATTTTTATATACCCCGTGCTGATTACTCGGCGTTGCCCGGGAATCTACGCATCCCGATGTACTTAGCATAAATGAGATGAAAGACAAAATTCGTTATTTTGAGTTATTCATAAAAGAATACCCACCATGCGCTGCTATTCTTGCCCGGCAATCTGCTTATCCCGATCTTCTTGGCATCAATGAAAGACAAATATGGTTATTGTGAGTTATCCTTAAAGATAAACGTATGCTGTCGCAGACTTTTCTGTAGATTTTGTTGAGATATTCAATTCTGTGTACAATAGCTTTGTGTATTTGTTATTGTTTAGGCAGCATAAGCCATTTAAGCTTACAAAAAGCGACATTTTTTCACGTTTTTTCACAACAGAAGATAATTTTAAGGATGAAGGGCTTGAGCATTAAAACTCTCTTATAACCTATAACTTCCCGAGAAAATCCTGAACATTTTGCAAAAATTCCCATGACAATCGGATGAATGGTATAGCAGCACATGCTTGCCCGGGAATCTACATATCCCGATCTCCTAGGCTTGAATGAAAGAGAGAAATGGCTATTGTGTGTTATCTGTAAAAGATAAACATATGCTGTCGCGGACTTCTTTGTAGAGTTTCTTTGAGATATTCAATTCTGTGTACATTAATTTTGTGTATTTGTTATGGTTTAGGCAGCGTAAGCCAATTAAGGGTAAAAAAGGACTTTTTCACGTTTTTCACTACAAAGGGTGTTTTTAAGGGTGTAGGAGTTGAGTATCTCAACTCTCTTATAGCCTATGTTCATTCCGGGAATCTCCTGAACATTTTGCAAAAGAAAAACCATCACAATCGGATCAACGGTATGGCCGCGCATAAAGTACGAACAAACAAACAAACACATTTTTTTATATATTAGCTTATATCGTACTGTGGTGATTATGACGAAATGTGTTGTGGTAATAAGATTTAAACTCAGTACTTTATTTATTACTTGAGGAAAATCAGGAATAATCCAAGTCAGTTTGATCGTACCCGAGAATTGAACCCGGGATCTCAAACGGCACTGATTGAGCAAACGTGTAAATAACTATAAAACGTTGTCATTAATTAAATTAAAATTTAAGAGTTTTGAGCGGATTGCAGAACTGAAGTCCGGGGCTAATTGACTCAAGTCCATTTCAAATTCCTTAAGATCTTTCTGAAAATTATCCTCCTACTAAAGTCTAGTCCATCTTAACGTTTATTCCCAAAAAAACAGCCTGAAAGCATTTCTATTGTCACTCATTCGAGCTATATGATTTACATATTTCAGTCTCGTAGACTTAAAAGCTTTGATAATATTAAAATATTGTTATAAATTATGGAGCTCTTCATAGTAAAGACTGCTTCTCATTTCTTATGGGACTAATCTATTAATAACAAAACTGAAGACCTGTAGGGAAATGAGATAACTGTAAATTGTGATACAATGAAAATAGATTTTCTATTTTATCTCATAAACTCTACCTGAAAATTTTCTAGAACACAGAACTCAACATTAAATTACGATTCAGCGGAAATAACAAAAGTCCATAATGGAAAAGAGGAAGGGTTTTTTTTTTTACAGACAACGCTTGTTCACAAGACTTGCAGCATTGGCCATCTTCGGATTTTATTTGATTTCCTAGTAATTGAAAAGAAAAGTAAGAGGGTGAATAAAATTTTCTCCCGTGAAGGTAATCTTCAAGGCACACAACTGTATCTAGCCATTTACAGTCCCTATAAGAATGTAAATGCCGAAACGAAAGACGATGCTTTCGTAAGTGAAAATTCAGACAATATGGGTATTAGAATATTGATTTACATATCTGTAAGGAACACTGACTAAATAATAACTGAAACGTTGTGTAAGCCCATAAACGACGCCATTCTATAACTCATTCATTCAGGATTGTATATTTGAAAACCACGCTCATAGGAAGTTGCACACACACACACACACACATACAGTGTCTGTCAAAAGTGATGATACACTTAATATGTTAAAGAAAATAATCGAAATTAAAAATAATTATATATATAATTACAAAATAAGTAAGATTTATTAAAATTATATATATATATATATGTGGAAAGCAACGGGAAGCTACCACACCTACAATTTCCTAGTAAACATCTGCAGTGAAGGACCTGCCTTCTGGCAGATTACTATATATATATATACGAATTCCTCTACAATCCATTGCAAATTTTACTCCTCCATGTATACCTATTATCTGCATCACTCTCTGTTAATCCTCTCGACATCATACTCATATGCACTCCTTGAATCCACTGTTCCTTTGGCCTCCCCTTTCTTCTGTTGTCCTTTAAAATTTAGTATAATCTTAGGTATACTGTCATCTGACATCCTGTTTACATGACCATACCATTTCAGGTTTCAATATAATTTTTATCTTAATGAAATGAACTGTGAAATGAAGCAGTCAAAACGACAGATGGCAAAACAAAGCCATAAAATATTTTCAACCCTGTTTGTTTACTTCGTCCGTACACAAGGCACTGCAGTTTATTCGTGCTATTGACTCAGTAACTATCTATCACAAGTGCACCGCAGTATTTTGTGCAATACATATGAGGAATCGAAGATCAGAAATAACAGGATATGTAAGAAAATCCATCTTAAGGTTACACAATCAGTATAAAAAACTATATAAAATGTCAGAATTGTCAACAGATCTTAATGAATAATTCTAGGAAGTATTTATAGATATGTTAGCTAAAAATTTCTCGAAAATCGTTCTATAATTGGCCTAGTAAAGAAGATTGCTGAACATACTGGAAGAAATATTATCAGGACTATAAAGAAAAATCCATGAATAGCTGCGCCTGAAAATAATTTGAAAAGGACGTAAGTGTTACATATGTGAGAAGATAAGTAGGTTTGAACGGCACCTCGGCAGAATGGCCCGCAGAAAAATGGTACATAAATGAAAACAACATAAATAAATATTAGCATACAATTAAAATACGTATTACTTGTTCCAGAGCTTTGTTGTCTATTATGATTTTTTATCTTACATGTTAATTTCCCCAAATATGCAATTTGTTTATATTAAAACTATCGTACCCGGCAGACGTTGTCCTGCCCGAACGTTCAATTCTCATGTCCTGGGCGGACGATAAAAATATGTTACTGTTTTACCATAAAATTCAGCAATTCGGATATAATTAAATATTATTGAATAAGTTCGCAAGAAAACCTCTTACAGCCTGTTGTGGCTCAAGAAGTGTGAATGATGACGTCACATAGTTATGTCGGAACATATCGATAATGCAGATGACTACACATCTGACATAAAAATTCCTATAAACCGATTGCCGCGCCACCTACCAAGTCCAATTGTGAATCTAAACCATCCAGGACCCACTCAAACACAGAAAAAAAAATCATCCAAATGGTCCAGTCGATATACAGGAGTTTTTAATTTCGGATTTCAAGTAAACCTCCCACTTCTAACTGTCGGAATTTCGCTCATTTTTGGACAATATTGAGTTGTGAAACGTCGAAAAATATGACCGCTAGAGCGATTTTTCAATTTTCACTTCAGGTGAACTCCTACAACTAATGGTTTTAGAGGGTCCAAATGTGAATCTAAACCATCGAGGGACTCAAACAGACACACACACAAATGTAATCAAAATCGGTTCAATCGATTAGGAGAAGTTCAGTGACAAATCCACATACAGAAATATTATATATATATATATATATATATATATATATATATATATATACACACACACACACACACACATACGAGAAACTCGATCACCAGTTTACTCGTGACCGGTCAGCATCGCTCTTTGCTACTTAATACACCGAAGTTTATTTGATTTTTTAAGTGCACGATAATAGTTCATTAATTAGAATCATAATTTACATTTAAAAAATTCTGGGGGGGGCCATGGTCCCCTCCCTGGAACCGCCACTGCTTTGTAGCTCAATTTAAAATAAGATGATTCTGTAAATTTTTAGTGCTTGGAAGGTATGATTTTTTTATTTAATAGGAAATGTGCACTCAGTTGATCATTAGGGACAGCACACACTCCCAGACCCAAAGTGGAGATTTTTTAAAATCCCCACCCAGCCGGGAATCGAATCCGGGTCGCCGGAGGGAAGGTAGGGACTCTATCGACTACGTCACGGCGACGGACATGGAAGGTATGATTCCACATGTATTTAACATAATATCTGATTATATAGAAACACATTAAATATATCCATAAAATTACAAACCTTGAGGTGAAGTATCCATATAGAATAAGAAGAAAAACTTGAATACACAACGCTAATAACACAACTGGGATATAGACCAGATGAGTTCTTAACCATCGGCAACTTCCGATGTTTATATTGTCTTCATAAACATTAGAATTGTACCCTCCTTTGCAGATAAGTTAAGAACCGTCATATAACAATTATATTAGAGTGAAAAAAAAGATAAATTGATGAGAGTCAGTGAAAACAGTTTTTTTTTTTTTCGAGCTAGATTTCATTTCTGACCCACTGTGCACCGGTCCCATACTGGCCGAAATTCCATGAGAAAAATGTCTTCCCCCGTAGAGATAAAACCAGCGTAAGTCCCGTAGTTCTGCGCCAAGACTTCTTTGCCTTAAACACTCGGCTACGGCGCGAGACTCTTGGTATCAATGAAATACAAAAATGGTTATTGTGAGTTATCCGTAAGAGATAAGGGACTCTTGGTATCAATGAAAGACAAAAATGGTTTTTGTGAGTTATCCGTAAGCGATAAACATACGCTGTCACGGACTTTTTTGTAGAGCTTTTTGAGATATTCAATTCTGTGTACATTAATTTTGTGTATTTCTTATGGTTTAGGCAGCGTAAGCCATTTAAGCGTCCAAAGAGCTACTTTTTTCACGTTTTCCACTACAAATGGCGATTTTTAAGGGTATAGGAGTTGAGTATCACAACTCTCTTAAAGACTATGTTCAACCCGGGAATCTCCTGAACATTTTGCAAAAAACTCCATCACAATCGGATCAACGGTATGGCCGCGCATGAAGTACGAACAAACAAACATTAATTTTTATATATAAGATTATATTCTTGGCATAACTGATGTAGTTGATGTAAAGAGTACTGCAAATTATTTTCATTTTCTTGAATAATCGCCACATCATCAACATACATTAAAATCTAATATAGAAAAATTAATGTTTGTTTGTTTGTTTGTTTTTGTTTGTTTGTTCGTACTTTATGCGCGGCCATACCGTTGATCCAATTGTGATGATGCTTTTTGCAAAATGTCCAGGAGATTCCCGGATGAACATAGGTTATAAGAGAGTGGTGATACTGAACTCCTACACCCTTAAAATTCGGCCTTTGTAGTGGAAAACGTAAAAAGTAGCTCTTTGGACGCTTAAATGGCTTACGCTGCCTAAACCATAACAAATATGCACAATTAATGTACACAGAATTGAATATCTCAAAACGCTCTACAAAAAAGTCCGCGACAGCATATGCTTATCTCTTACGGATATCTCACAATAACCATTTTTGTCTTTCATTGATGCCAAGAAGATCGAGACGTGTACGTAGATTCCTCTGCAACCATAGCAGCACGTGGCGGGTATTCTTTTACGGATAACTCACAATAACGAATTTTGTCTTTTAGCTCATTATGCCAAGATGATCGAGATAAGTAGATTCCCGGGCAACACCGGGTAATCAGCGCGGGGAATCTTAAAATAATTACGACGTACATTTATAATTAGTTTTAATTTTACTTATTTAACTAAACAAAAAATATTAATTTTCGTATTTCAGCTCATTTATGTCAGAAGATCAGGATAAGTAGATTCCCGGGCAACGCCGGGTAAACAGCACGAGGTATCTAAAAATATAAATGTATAATTATTTTTTCTTTTACTTATTAAACTAAACATAAAAGCACATTAATTTTCATTTATTTAGGCGTAGCAGAGCACGCCGGGTATTAGCTAGTTTTTAATATTTTAAAACAGTTCATTCTTATAACTATATTAACATTCTTACACTTACCGGTATATTAACATTTCGAAGATTAACAAGCATTTAAAGGCACTTCAAGTCTGAAATAAGATACATTCGACCATTCCCCCCCCCCTTTCACTCGGATATAAATAGCTAAACTAATGAACTGAGTTGTTAAAGAGAGACATTAGATAAATAAATGTCTAAGTAACTAATATCATTAGAATTGTAACAAGTATATGACAAGGAAATAACATGAAGATTGCTGACTTTATAGCCGTGAAATACTATATTTTGATGGTAAATAAAGGAAGTGATACCTTTCACATTCAGTCCGTGTAAGCAAAGACAATATTTACTCGGGTTTGGGTTGATACGCCATTAAATCATATCTGTCACCTATGACAAGTAACTTCCTCCAAGTAAATGGCCTCGCCACGACTTCCTGCTACTAGAGATATAGTCTACTAAAGAAGAAGAGCGTCGCAGACTGCACGTGATCGTAAAACTCTTCCAATAATAATGTTTAACACCTACAGATCTTAACTTGGAGTATGTACTACAGCTCACGATAAGGAATTGTTACTGAGCGCAGAGACTATTAAAGGAACACCTGATTCATTCAGGTATTTTTACACATATCGCATATGTAGTTAACACTTTTGAAATAACTACGAACAGAGGGATTGAAGAGGCTGGCGCTTGAATGAGAAAATAATTTAAGGAGGCTGTCGCTTTAAATGTTTATTTTTTTTTTTTTTTGCGCGATAGCGCGTACTTACAGCAATGGCGACCGTGATTGAAAGTTCAACTCCCGACATTTCGGGGTAGCCAACCTAAATAACTGTACTGTAATAAAATAACATTACTGTCTACTTCTTCTTCTTCTTCTTCGCTTCACAGGCTAGGCAAACTGTTCCGCCTCACAGTTGTTCTGTACATCTTTTCACTGGCCTTCCTACATTCATTGAACCTCTTGGCTTGTAGTTAAATGCTGCTTTTGGTAATCTTGTTACATTCATACTTTCTACATGTCTAAACCATTTTTCTCTATATTCTTTGATTTTATGATTCAATGGATATATATTTAACTCTGTTCTTATATCTTCATTCTTTATCCGATCCATTCTTGTGCAGACTTTTGTTCTTATAAGGAATTTCATTTCTACGCTTTCTAGTCTACTTTGTGATTTTCTGCTCATTACCCAGGTTTTCACTCCCGTAAGGCAATGCAGGAACTGCCAATATTTTATAAAATTTCAATCTAGTATCTCTTCTTGTTTTGTTCCAAACTCATCTCTCTCACAATGTTCAGCCGGACATTACTGTAATATTACATATTACAAACCGCGTGTGGGAAGTAAAACCACTGCCCTCTATATATATATATATATATACATACTATAAAATGTATGTACAAAAATATCCAAAAGATAGTTTTAATATACATTATACGAAACAAATCACTGCATTTTAAATGAGTTAAACTTTATTTGAAACAATATAAAACAATAAATACACACTTGCCGCCATTTTAACAATAATATTGATGTCACGGCCTCCTATATTTCAGCTAATAAACATTGCCGACGCTGTTAACGTTAGTCAATTGTTTATAATGAACGCAAATATTTCCAACAAATATATTATTTTACTATTATTTATTATTTTGAAAACACCATCGCGCAAAAAAAAGAATGTACAACACACGTCTGTGAAGTGTTTTACAGAATCGAGGAAATTTTTAAAAACTTCGCATCGTAATATATTATTTATGATTTGTCATGAGAGGAATAAATGAGAGTAAACTGATTTCTAACCCTAGTCATGTTCCTAACCAAGAATATTAAGAGAAGACCACTAACTAATGTTGAAAGGAAAAGGAATTTAGTTGAATTATTAGAAATTAGAGAAGAGAGGTTTCTACCCCTATAGCTTGATTTAGCTTACTTTTCCCTTTGTAAAAGCATTCTAGCGTATGATCCACAAGATTTTTGTTATATTCTTAGAAATAGTTTCCCCATCTAGGGAGTGCAAGACCTTATAGTTGGTGGTGGGGTTTGAGTACCTCGATGACCCTGAGAGCTATGCCGGCGGTAGCGTAGCTACTGATAGGGTTTCCCATGCCGGACAGGTCAAAGGAGAGAGGTCAGACGAAGAAGCACTCCAGAAGAGGATATCCAATTGCTTCTTAGACGGATGAAGAGTTTGGAATCTCAACGGCGAAGAAGGCAGAAGAGATTACCTCAGGATAGGGAGCTGCTGCCTTGCAGGATGGGAGTTGGTCCTCCAAAGGCTAAGGGAAGACATCCTCGATTACAAATTACCTGGTCATCCAGGTTGGGGGTTAGGCAGAGGGCTAGCACCCCGATCCTATAAAACAAAGCTTGCTACGTTTCCCAAAAAATTAGCCGGACGGATTAATAGGCATCGACTTTGGCTACGTAAACGGACTTTGGTATGCGGAACTTGGAATATACAAGGAATAAGTGGAAAACTAGTAGAAATAGTTAAAGAACTAGATACTCTGGATATGGATATAGTAGTTTTAAATGAGACAAAAAAGAAAGGACAAGGACAAGAAGTGGTTGGGGATTATATACATTTCTGAGTGGAGTGCCAAAATCAGAGAGAGCAAAATCAGGAGTGGCTATCCTCATTAATGGGAGATTTTAATGGACGTGTCGGTAGAAAAATTAATAGTAACATTGTTGGAGCCTGGGGAGAAGATACAGAAAATGATAATGGCAGGAGGTTGATTGAATTCTGTAAGGAGCAGGAATGTGTTATCATGAATACAAAGTTTAAACACAAGGATATACATAAATATACCTGGGTAAACCACTCCAGGAATAATTTGAAGTCTATTATAGACTACGTAATAGTAAGACAGCAACGATTGATTAAAGTACAAGATGTTAGAGTACGGAGGAAGATAGAATGTGGATCGGATCATCATATTGTTGTATCAAAAATTGCGTTCCCAATGAAAACTAAATTAAAAAACAACTAAAACTCAGAAAATAAAAAAATACTATTATAGATGACCCCAGATATTTCGTGCATCTATTTCTTTTGGAATGGTCACCTTCTGGTAGAAGGAAACGGGGCAGGGCAAGAACAACTTGGAGAGGAGAGATCCATAGATTGATGAACGACCGAGGTCCGGAGGAGGATGAATGGCGTGATCGGCAAGAATGGCGAATGGGAATACAGGATAACCGCTGAAAAGTGGAGAGGCCCTCAAAAGTAAAAAAGTAAGTAAGAAATAGTTTAATTTTATTGAATATAAATTAAAATTAATTAGACTTTATGCATTTACATGCATATCGTAGCCCTGCATAACACTAATTCCAACAAATAGTGTGGCAATTTTACAATTTTATTTTTCAAACACGAGACAAGTATATAATTCAAGTAAAAAAAAAGCTCCAATCTACACTGGTCCGCAAATAACTGTTCATAAGTGATATTCATCCGTAACTGAACAAGGCAAAATGTCTTGGCGCAGAGCTACGGGGTACATGCGCTGGTTCAAGTCCATGGGAAGATATTTTCTCATGAAATTTCGGCCAGTATATCACTGGTTCCAACCCAGTATCGTGATGCATTTCGGTAGTGAATAGGGTTAGAAATTAACCTACTCTCATTTATCCCCCTAATAACAAACTACAATAATATTTTTACAACAGAGGCCTCCCTAAAATATTTCTTAATTCAAGCATTAGCTTCATCAATCCTTTTATTTGTAGTGATCTCAAAATCTATTACTGAAAGATTATTTTCATTTTATAATTCAATAATTTCTAGAATAATCATATCGAGTATGTACAATAAGTAGTGACTCCAGGTTGAGAAAACCAGCTATAACGGCTGGGGGACTCGACTTACTGATCACATGTCACCCCTATACTGGCTTCACCCCTACGCTGGATGGATGATCGTCTACCTCTGATTAACATGCGTGGATGTGAGGTCAGCAGCCGGCTGGCAGCCCAATGGCCTTCTAGGCCTGTTGCATCATAGAATTTAGTTTTAAGTAAGGGGAGCCAACACTATATAAGCGTCTGGCAGGAAAGTTGGTATTTCAATTCTAAAGTTTTGGGATCGATTCCTGATTCTGTCTGCCTTCCAATGATGTGCTTATCTCCTAATTGATAAATTAAATTAAACAGCCACTGCTTTTGTTGGAACTAGTATTTTTATTCACCTGAGCCCTAACGAACAAAGATGACATTGTTTCGTAACCGGTAAATATCCGGATTCATGTTTAGTGGAACTTTTTTCGCTTTACTTCATTTGTATTTCTTATCCCTACATGTCGGACCATCACTTTCAAAATACTCTGTACGTATTTTTGTATTATAAGCATTTAAAACTTAATATTTCCATGAAAAAAGCAAAGAAAATTTTATGTGTGTGTATATATATATATATAAATTCAGAACAATGTATAATACACTTTCAACGTTTTTGATTATAAATGTTACAATTTGTTTGAAAATAAGATAAGTGCAGATAAAATATATATTCAATGTGGAACGAATTTTCACCGAAAATGAACAAGTCACGTTTTGGAAAACTAAAGGATAAAGTTGTTCAATTTCACTTCTCCTTTACTAATGTGTCTCTAGCCTTTAGATATAACATTCTTGGTGAGGACTGTAATGTAAGAATATTGAAATAAGAAACTAACGTTCGAAAATACATGTTTCTGGCGTCACGAGATCATGAACTTAAGAGAGAAGTCACATCCGTAAACAATACACACTGCCCAGTTCTGGTAACTGTAGCCGCCTTGATGAATCCAAAGGCGCATCCAGGAGGGAACTTTCGAGTGGGGGAGGGAACTAGTAGGCATGAAAAAATAAGTTTCTTTTTAATAATAATAGTAATAATAATAATAGTAATAATAATATTAACAATAATAATAGTAATAAAATAAATTATTATAAAAACGTTATTCTATAATGAACATTTTAAACTTATTAGGCAAAAAAACCATTCACAGAACTAGTGGATAAGAAAATGCAATATGTAGTAACTATTATGTTTTCAAAACAGAGGTTAGTTGCTGGCAGTACCTGCAACACGTCCTCCCCTCTTACCGCACCATATACCATTGGTCCCTCAAATACGGCTACAGAAGCCATAATTGAACTACACCCTAGAAAAATGTATACTGTGGTACAATGTTGAATTAACGATTGACATAACTGATATCTGGGATGAGAAAATAATTTGGCTACATCGTTTGCGCCAAAGTGGCTGATAATCATCATCGTTCAGGTTTACCACAGCTGATACCGTTCACTGAATTTTATTTTATTTATTTATTTTCATGATTCGCTTTTCTGCCATTCATTATCATGTAGAATTCTAAGATGTTAATTATATAACCTCAACGGTGCTTTAATATGCATTTCAAAAGTGTTGAATGTAGATTTCTGCCTTGCATGTCTGAATAAATACCATCACTCCAGCACTTCTTGGGCCTTCTTTTCTTCCATCTCCCCAAGGAATTTGGATATCATATCCTTCTTGGCCATCCCATAGATCTTCCTCTATTCTTTCTAGATTGCCATACCATAGCAGTCTCTCAGTCTGAAATCATGTAGGCCTATATGGCAAGGGTGTATAATTACTGCTCCCTCAGAAATCTGCGCTCCTTCGAAACAGGCATTTCTTGGGCGTATTGATAGCTATCACACGATCTAAAACTATCTCTTTAAAATCTGGTTTGCTGTGTCAACAAATATCTATGAATCTGGTCATCTCTCTGCAGTTTAAACGACCCAACCTCTCTTAAGTTCAAAATCTCATGGTGACTTATTCCTGATTTTCTAGTACTTTTATCCTATCTCAAAATGCTACCCTATCTCAAATTGTTCGGTTTACAACCCTCTGAACCTAAAAATTATAAACATGCATGAAAATCGGGTTAAAACTCGCCATCGTTGTAAAATAATGCACAAATAATAACTTCTGTACAATAAAACCTTTATATTTTTTATCGAAGCAATATAGTAATATTCCATAAAATTAAGAAAAGTAAGCGAAACCATTTGGAAGAAATTTAAAAAATATATTACATTGCTATATTTGGTATCATTTCACAGCTGTGCAAGAAAATTGAAATCATATTTTAAAAATTAGAAAATTTAATTTGGTAGTAACAAAATAAAATAAAGATAAAATGTACCTTCTTAGGTCAGAGCCGTCGTCCTCAACTTAGAAAATATGTATTATTTTTTGTTTGAAGTCACGTACTACACTACATTAGGACCAGCTCCGAGAACATCAAGTAATGCAGCAAAGAAAGACCTGCTGAAGATGGAATAGAGATTCTGAAAGGCCTTCAGTCAAAAAAGCAAACATATTTTTAAGTTGAGGACGAGGTCTCTGACCTAAAAGGTACATTTTATCTTTATTTTATTTTATGACTATGCACCCCAACGGTTTTAAACAATGAATTTTATTACTATTAATTTGGTAGGTTACATTTTTCTTTTAAAATTATAATTGAAATTGCATGGATAAGATATAATACTTTTTTAATTGATGATTAATAATATAAAATAATTTTTAAATAACCCCACCATCATATCGCCACACACCATTAATGAATGTTGGCCTATGTTGACTGTTTCGGTCTCAACTAGACAGGGTCTAAGAGGCGTTTTGTGGACGTCCAGGTCGTCGTCCTCATAGGCGATACCGAAGAACTGCATTAGGGATCCTAGTTGGTGACATTCGAGATACGAGGGCGGATCGGAAAGTAACGCACAATAATTTTTTTCTGCCTTGGTATTGCAGCTAGAATGTTGAAATTGCACAGAGATATAGTTTGAAGTTTTCGCTACAGATGGTATTTTTTTCTCAGGTGCACCTCTTGCGAGAGAAGCTTGAACTATGCAACAAAAATGGCGCGCATGCTACAGTCGTCCACCTGTGAGGAACAGAGAAGTGTTGTTCGATTTTTGTGGGCCAAAGGGCATAAACCCAGTGAAATTCACAGGGACATGCGTGGCGTGTATGGGGATGATTGTATGGACCGTAGCAATGTCTCCAGGTGGTGCACATTCTTCCAAGAGGGACGCGTGAACCTTAGTGATTCGCCACGTGATTCGCCTTAGTGATTCCTGGCCGGCAAACGCTTTGAGACAGATGTGGAAGTGAAATCAGCAGTGCACAGATGGCTACACTCCAACTAAACGGACTTCTACGAACAGGGCATATTCAAACTGGTAACACGATGGGAAAAATGTGTTGAGAAAGTTGGTAACTATGTCGAAAAGTAGGTAAAAGATGTAAGTTCATTTGTGATTTTTTTTCCTTTTTTTTACTATTAAACTTTTAAAAAAATGATTGTGCGTTATTTTCCGATCCGCCCTGTGGACGACTGTAGCATGCGCGCCATCTTTGTTGCATAGTTCAAGTTTCTCTCGCAAGAGGTGCACCTGAGAAAAAAATACCATCTGTAGTGAAAACTTCAAACTATATCTCTGTGAAAGTTCAACATTCTAGCTGCAACACCATGGCAGAAAAAAATTATTGTCCGTTACTTTCCGATCCGCCCTCGTACATGTTGCAGTCATCTGTCTCTGTAGGTGGATATCTTTTCTTCTAATGTTTGCTTGTGGAATTCCTTTAAAATATCTTAATTCCTCTGATGGTCAAGTAGAGTATGAGTTCGGCGCATGAATCTCATTTCTACAGCTCTTAATCTGGTGATGTCTTTCTTTTTTGGAACCCGAATTTAACTTCCATGCAATAAACTCGGGAGGACGAGAGTATTATATAATTTGAATCTTGAATGCTATTGTACGAGATGTGGTTTTATTAATTAAAGCTAGCATTTGTAACAAATTTGTGATATTTTCATTAAGTTCGTTCTCGAATTTATAGGAGATGTTACATCCTAGATAGGAGAAGATATTAACTTAATACTTTTAAAATTCATGACGAAACACCGTTGAGGTCACTGTTTAATTTTAAATGCATAAGTTAATAACTTGCTCTAAAACCGTATTCTCAATCACTAAATCAAATGATCAACTTTTATAAGATTCATGATGTGTTCCGTTGAGGTTTATTCAAAATTAATATAAAATATAGAATATTCACCTGAAAGGTCCGTCTCCTCAACTTAATTATCATACCCTAACAGTGATGCACAGAGAAAATAATCCAGCGAAGATAAACGTACTCGAAGAGATGGAAATCATGAAAGCAGCTCACAACGACAGCCTGATAAACGAAAACGAACCCAATACATGCAACCCCCTCTACCAGATCTTCAGTGAAACACCAGTTTTGAATCCTGCCGATGATGGGACAAGTCCCGAAAGCGCTACAGTTAAATGATAATTAAGTTGAGGAGACGGACCTTTCAGGTGAATATTCTATAATTTTATATTAATTTTTAAATTAAATGACTTAAAAATAATGAAACAAGCATAAATAACCCCTGTTTCGTCGTTCATATTTTATCAATTCCTTCTTTTCTTCCTATTTTCAATCAATTATTTATCAATCCATTGCATTAACTCAATTTAACCTTTCACCTTACATACCATAAGCCTTACAATGACGCGACCTGTCGGGAGAAGAATTTTAAACTAGGGAACACACAAATATTTTATAGACCATACAAGGGCATGGAGGACCTCTCCGAATGAGATAATCATCCAGGTCCTCCTCCGAGACAAACACAACATTAAGACGATAAACACAATTTATACATACATATCCATACTATATAGCCCAATGTCAGCCATAGCCTCTCCTTTGTTATCAGTTACTAGACCAAGTTCATTTAGTTATGCTTATTTGCCATGTGTGTCATGAATGATATGAGGTCAATATACCGAATCAATACCGTAAACATGAATATGATAACGATTATGATGCCCAGATGGTGTTCGGGGACCGTTTGTGCGATAAATTTGTCTGATTTTTGTCTTCAGGTGAGGAAAAAACCCGAAGAAACTATCAATCAGGAAACTTGTACCGACGGGAATCGAACCATAATCTGCTGCGTATGAGGACCACAGCGGAACACATTTATTAAACTCCATTGCAAATTATTATTATTATATTATTATTATTATTATTATTATTATTATTATTATTATTATTTATTTTTATTGTTTTTATTATTATTATTATTATTATTATTATTATTATTATTATTATTATTCACTTCACGGGCTAGGCAAAAATTGCCTGTTCCGCCTCACAGTTGTTCTGTACATCTTTTCACTGGCCTTCCTACATTCCTTGAACTTCTTGACTTGTAGTTGAATGCTGCTCTTAGTAATCTTGTTACATTCATTTTTCTAGATGCGTAAACCATTTCTCTCTATATTCTTTGATTTTCTCATTCAATGGATATATATTTAACTCTGTTCTTATATATTCATTCTATATCCGATCCAATCTTGTGCAGGTTTTGTTCTTCTAAGGAAGTTCATTTCTGAGCTTTGTATTCTACTCTGTAATTTTTTGGTCGACGACATAAGCAGAAAAAGGATAAACGATTAGGGATTTGCGATAGAATAAATATTGTTACTTGGAACATTAGAGGTCTAGGAAGTAAAGAAATAGAATTAGAAAGAATACTTTACTACTACTACTACTATTTTTATTATTATTACTATTATTATTACTATTATTATTATTATTGTTATCATTACTTTTTACTATTACTATTAGTTTTATTATTATTACTAGTTTTTTATTATTATATGAACTACATGGTCTTTATAGGAAGCCAGATATAATAAGAACAGTTAAGTCTCGTAGACTGCGATGGGCAGGACATGTTGCGCGAATGGGGAATGAAAGACGTGCATGGAAACTTCTTGTAGGAAAGCCAGAAGGAAAACGCCCAGTTGGTAGACCAAGAATGAGGTGGGAGAACAACATTAACTATGATTTGAGGGAAGTAGATTATGCAGGGAATGATGGGAAAGCCTTAGCTCAGGATAGGGATGTATGGAGAGCTTATGTCCGCGCGGCCATGAACCTACGGGTTCGATAGTGCCAGTGAGTAAGTAAGTAAGTAAGTTTTTTTATTATTATCATTATTATTATTATTAATATTATTATTATTCATATTGTTACTATTAGTATTAAATGAAGTTGCGAATATTTAGTAAAAAGTGGATAATATACAATTGTCTGATTATATAAAAACGAGAAATAATTAATTTAATGGTAGGAAGACAGTCTGCTATTTTACGATATAATACAAAATGCTTTATCTTCATCTTGAATAGGCAGATGGCAGTTTAAGTAGCGTGATGCGCAACAGGCTTGTCTGTTTGAGGAGCTAGCAGACAGGCCATTAGTTAAATCCACCAGCCTCCATTTCATTATAATCAGATATACTTACAATTCTCTCCCTCTGTAACGCGATTTCATTTCTCAGATTCTTACTTATCACTCTCTTTTTAAAATATAAAATACGCTCTAAAGACTTCGTTTCTTGAACAAAACTACAAATCACTGTCACTAGAATCAGACTATAAGAACTCCATTATACCATTATTGTAATTCACCTGAAACTGACAATTCCCTGTCACCTGAAACACATGCTGATATTTATTCATTCATGCAATGCATCTGATCTGATCATTCCCTGACAGTTGAGCACAATTTAAGAACTTCATTGTAGCAAAATCGCCTGATCTATAATTACTATCTGTCAGTTCTATGAACTTCACTTTTAGAATGTATCCTCTATCAGTTGGGACGCAATGTAAGAACTTCATTGTTGCTATTTAATTGATCTGATTATTTAACTCACGTCCCAAATGGTAGTCAATGACAAATCACGTTTCAATGAATTTTGTTTCACAACTAATGACAGTCGCGTTTAACCTCATTCTTTATCGATCTATCTTTATCAGTTCCTGCTTTTGTGATAAAGAAAGCTCCTCCTTTTTAATATTCTGAACAGATCAGAGCATTATTTTTCTCCAACAAATACAAATAATAAACAAATTCCTTGATTTTACTGAGTTGTTTACTAAAAAAATGAATAACCTATAATGTTGATTATAATATACAGTTTGATGTGTTTCATTATTTTCCACTAAGGTGCATTCTTACAATATTGCGATGGAAATAAATAATATGATCAAGTTGCATATACATAACCTCATATTTCTGATTTGTTTTCAAACATCGCCGTTTAAATTAAATATATAAATATTTTAAAATACCGGTAACTATAAGTTACTTAAATAATGAATTTTGAGTAAACAGCTTAATTTTATTCGTCAAATAGCCTAATAAAAGCCACTCTTGATTTCGAAATTCTCATAAGTAATGCCATGAGTGATTTCCAAATTATCGATAAATTCACGAAGTGAGGAGTGAATTTATCTAGAGAATTTGGAAATCAAAAGTGGCATTTGTTAGGACTATTTAACGAATAAAATTAAGCTGTTTACTCACAAATCATTATTTAACTATAGTTATTTTAAAATATTTATATATTTAATGTAAACGGCGATGTTTGAAAACAAATCAGAAACGATCGGTACGCTTCATCCGCTTCTTTTGTTTATCACTGCAACCAGATCATATTATTTATTGCCTGAGGAACGCGATATTGTAAGAATGCTCTCTAGTGGAGAAAAAAATGAAACACATCAAACTGTATATTAATTCATTTCTGATGTCCTATGATGTAAATATGACAATTATATTTTTCTGGATTATTACCTGGGAAAAAATACATTTAAGAAAGTGCAAACTGTGGTTTCTTTTTTTGGTGGTATAATAAATTGCTACAAAAGTTTTTATATTAACTCATGTGTTGACATCTATGCACTATATATACAATCTGGTAGCCGTATTTCTTATAGGCTTGGTCACTGCAAAATAATGGTCAGACCTGTTCAGAATATTAAAAAGGAGCTTTCTTTAATATGGTAAATATAACACTGATAAATATTTCGTGAAACACGGCTCTGATTGGTTGTAAAACAAAAATCATTGAAACGTGATTGGTCATTGACTCCCATTTGGGGCATGAGTTAAGTAGTCTAGATAAATTAGCATTACTTATGATACTTCTCTATCACAGCCCTGTTATAAGTACTCACTAGGGTGAAATGTCGCCCCCGTCCTTCCTATTCAACTCCACGCTGGATAGACTGACAAGGTAATACATTATTAATAACTTGTCAGTTGGGTTATTTCATTGGTAGTGCACCTGCAAGTGAGTAGAAGGGGGAACCGCCTTTTCACACCTCGTGAGCACTTATTAACAGCTATTAGTTGGAATACAATGAAAATAATTCATTCCTATAATTCTCTTGATCTGATAAATCACTGTCAGTGTACATACTCTAAAATTTTCGTTCTTGCAGTTCATGTTATCTGATAATTCTCAGACAGTTGAAACAAACTGTAGGAACTTTATTCTCGCAATTCACCTGATCTGATAATATTCTCTCTCACTCTGAATACACTCAAAGTGCTATATTCTTAGGTATCCACAGGTTCATTTTATAAAATAGTCCATCAAACTTACTAACTATCTCACTGGCATTATCGAACCTATAAACTCATTGTCACGCGGACGTAAGCTCTCCATATATCCCAATCCTGAGCTAATATTTCCAATCATATCCTATTTAATATCTTCTCTCAAATCATGGTCAATATTATTCTCCCACCTCATTCTTGGTCTACGAACTGGGCGTTTTCACTCAAACTATCAGAGTAATCGAAATAACCTATCGAAGAAAATTATAATTCTTCCTCTCAGATTTACAACCCGTACAATAAATTAAATGTATAATGATTTATAAAAAATATTAAACAGTTGAATGTTCAGATAATTATCTGAATTTAAAATAATTACGAAAATTACAATACTATATATATATATATATATATATATATGGTATGATAAGAAAAATAAATGCCTGGACGGGATTCGAACCCGGATAGAGTATAATACATATATAAGAAAAATAAGTGTTTGAATTGGATTCGCCTGGTAGTGTAATGGATGTCACACTGAGGTACAGACTCAGAGATCCGGGTTCGAATCCCGTCCAGGCATTTATTTTTCTTATCATACCATATTAAGCTTGCATTGCTCAATGTTAAAGATTTAATTATAACATATATAATATTCTATCTATCTTCGGGTTTTACAGCTGCTGCCGTCTTCCCGTGCCAAACCTCCAAAGCCTACGGTTGGGCATCTTCGATGCTTAGCCTTCTAGCTTGCATTGCTGTTTTCATGTTTTCCTTCCATGTTAACCTTGGTCTCCCTCTTTTCTTCTCTCTGTTCGGATGCCATTCATATAATTACTTCGACCATCTTCCATTCTTAAGACATGTCCTAACCACTTTAATTCATTCTCCTCAATTATTTCAATTATGCTTTCTTCTGCTTCCATTATGTTTCTAATTTCCTTATTTGTGACATGTTCTAATCTAGACTTTCTGGCACTTCTGCGTAAATAATCCATTTCTAGAGCTATTAGTCTATTCTTGTAGTACTTATTGATTGTCCATACCTCACTTCCACATATTGCAACAGATTCCACCAATATTTTACCAATATTTTTTTGTGTCTTTCCAAATATGCTTATCCCACCATATGGAATTTAATGATGATATTATTTGCTACTCAATTCAATTCTATGTTTATGTTCTCTTTTCCTATACCTTCGATGTTATCCATAATCATTCTCAAATATTTAGTTTGTTTCACTTGCTTTATTTGGATTCCTTCTTCCAATATTAAATTTTCTCTTTCATTGCTATTTATTGCCAGATATTCTGTTTTTTGTAAATTTACTGTGAGACCCCATGATTCATATGTGTTTTTCAACCTTTTTATCATAAATTCCACATCAAATTTGTCTTGCGCTAAAACCAGTTGATCATCGGCAAATTGTAATGTCAGCAAAAATCTGTTGCCTATTGGGATCCCCATACCTTTGCAGCTTTGTTTCCATTTCATTAATATAAATTCTACATAAATATTAAATAAAATTGGTGATAGACCCCTTGTTTCAATCCCTTTGTGGTTTTTATAGGATTAGACATTATATTTCCAATTTTAACATAAGCGGAGTTATCTTTATAGATTTGTTTAATAATTTGTATTAGGTTTCTATCAATATTGTATTTCTCCAATACTTCCCATAATTTGTTCCTCGGAATTGAGTCATAAGCTTTCTCTAAATCTATCATTGTCAAATGGGTTTCTTCTCCAACTGCAGTCCGTTTTTCAATTAACTGTTGTATTGCAAATATATTGTCAACACATGACCTTCCTGGTCTGAATCCATTTTGATCTTCTCCTAATTTGTCTTTAATATCTTTTTGTAACTTCGTTTTTAATAACTTCGTAAATATTCTATATAATGTGTTATTTATACTTAGTCCTCTGTAGTTTTTTGCGTCTCTTCTATCGCCTTTCTTGTATATTGGTACAATGAGCTTATATATATATATATATATATATATCATGTCCACCGTTGTGGTCTCGAGGTAGCGTGCTGCCTTGTCACGCAGCGGACCCGGCTTCGACCCCCGGTCGGGACAGTTTTTCTGGGTGAGGTTTCTATCGGGGTTTTTCCTCACCTGAAAGACAAATGTCAGGAAAACATTAAGGTCCAAACGGTACCGGAAATCATATGGCCATCGCAATTATCATCATTCATATTCATCTTAGATTAAGCTTAGGATTAGGGACTCTCCTGGCGCAGCACTATCATTATCATCATATCATCATCACCCATCATATATTCGGGGCAACGTAACTCCGCCTTCCAGGCGCCCCAACCTCAGAAGTGGGTTACAAGTACGCCATGCCAGGAGAGAACACCAGGGATGTCAAAATACAACCTGGGGCATTTGCAAAAAAATAATATATATATATATATATATATCAGTGCAATATAAACCGGCAGTTTCAATATTGCTAATATTATAAAAATTCTGAATTGAATCAGAATACCGGTACGTTTTTTATGTCTAGCCTTATTTTTTCATATTAGATCGCAAGCATTAAGTCATTTACATTGACGTCAGAGGTACACTTATGTTATAAAGTTCTGTATCATAATATAATAATAATAATAATAATAATAATAATAATAATAATAATAATAATAATAATAATACTTTATTTATTCTGGCAGAGTTAAGGCCATAAGGCCCTCTCTTCCACTCAACCAGTACAAATACAAACAAATATTCGACAAATATAGATATACACTATACTAATTATAAACACTTAAAGATACAATAAATGTAACAATGTAAATGTCATGTACAAACAACATTTTATAGGGTAATAACAATAATGATACGATAATAATAATAATAATAATAATAATAATAATAATAATAATAATAATAATAACAATAATAATAATATAAATATGATACATTATACGGGAAACACCAATTAATATATATATATATATATATATATATATATATATCTTACACTGGATAATAATGAAGTCGATTTTAGAGCAAATATAAATTTAGATTTCTTTTAAAAGATGCCAATGTCCGGCAGCCCCTTATTTCTTGTGGTAGGGAATTCCAGTTGCGAGAAGTGGAGATGGTATATGACATGGAGTGATGTGATGTCCTATGTTGCGGTATATTAAGTAAGAGACTATGTTGTGATCTTGTGTTTAAGTTATGGTTTGAGGATAGATACTGGAAACGGGATGATAAATAATTGGGAATCGAGGTATGTAGGATCTTAAATAGGAGAATTAGACAGTGCGATTTTCTTCTCTCTTTTAGATGTAGCCATGACAATTCGTGGAATAATGGAGAAATGTGATCGTATTTTCGAACATTAAATATGAATCTGATACACATATTATGGACACGCTGCAGTTTGTCCGACAATCCGTCACTTATGTCAGTTAGTAGAACGTCACAGTAGTCAAAATGCGGCATCACTAAAGTTTGGATTAAAATTCTTTTAAGAGTTGTAGGAAGAAAATGTTTAAGTCGCTTTAGGGAATGCATTATGGAGAAGATCCTTTTAGATGTTTGTTTTACTTGCTCATGCCATTTTAAATTAGAATCTAAGTAAAATCCCAAGTTTTTAACGACGTCGGTATAAGGAATTTGTTCATTATCTAATATGACAGCCGGCATATTGCCATTGTTTATGAGGTGTAATAGCCTTGGATAATCTTTACATGTTAAATAAGAACCACTGAGGCGATAGAAATGCTGACTTATCCCTATAGTGCACTTCTCTTAAAAGTTGAGCGAAGTTCATATGCAAGATGTTAGAGCTAAACTTCAGCAAATAAACTTGCCCTGATTGTATAAGAAAAAGTTATATAACCCCTGGGCCTTCGAGGCTGCATTTCAAATGGAATTAGATTCTGCAAGATATACGCAACTTGGAACTTGAAGATCACTTCTTCGACCCTTCCTTCCAACATAGCAAGTATATTTTCGGGCTTAAGACATGGTTACAGAATGATTCAAATCAACGCCAATAACATTTATTTTTTCATGGGATAACAAAATGTTACTTGTTTTGCAGAATAAAAAGCCTAACAACCGCAAACAAAATATGAAGCTAAAAAAATGGTGACATTTTTATAATGTTTATGTCATGTTGGGGGTCAGGATTTTTAAACTGACCCAAACCGTCTTGCGGCACTATGGCCCTGGGGTCGACTCAGCCTCTAACTGAAATGAGTACCAGACACTTGTTCTGGGGGTAAAGGCGGCCGTCATGCAGGGCTGACAACCCGACTGACATAAAGTGCCGATTGTCTAGAAAAAGTGGGAGCCTTAACCTCCTACTACCCCAAGGGCCTCCGGGCCTGTTGTGGGATCACTTTACTTTTTTATATCATGTTGCATGTTCCATTACAAAGCAATAATATACATGCATTGTATACCTCTATTTTATGTTTATATGTTTGTATCTAGGAAGTTTTATCTATGTTCTATTGTAGAGTACTGGAGTATATTTCTATTATGAATTCTGTAAATGCTTTAACGTCATTTCTTAGAAGACCTGGTATAGCCTAGATGCTCGCCACGTCCCTTCGAATAGTCTAATTCTGTCCTTGAGCCTGTAGATTTCTGCAGTCATATATCAGGTGGTCCACTGTCTGCTGTTGTGGGCCTCAAAGACCGCTGGATTATCGGTTAGGATGAATCTATGGAGATATGTTAAAATAAATTGATTATTTTATAAAAAAAGGAGGAGATAAGAGGAAAAAAAAAATAGGCAAGTTATTCTAGGAGTTAGAAATTTCATTTACATTGAGAATTTTATTGTGCAATTCAATATAGCTTGATTTATTTTTTGTTAAGAGACAATTAAAAGAAAAGTGTTTAACTCCGTCCCAAAAGAAGGACTAAATCGAATTAATAAATAAACTCCCGCCGTAACAAGAATTGAAAAGCTCTTGTGAATCCGTATCCAGTTACCATCGCTGTGAATTCGGCGGTTGCTGGGAGTTTTTTTCTCAACTTTTCTCTCACCGAAGCGAGAAAGGATCTGCAAGCAGCGCCTTTTGAAGAATTTTCCCACTGGATTTGCCATTTTCGAATCCCTTTCTCTATTTCACCTGTAAGTACATTTTGTTTAGATATTCGATCATAGACAATTTTCTCATTTACATAATTCGCTGCTGCTTTGACTAGTACCAGCCAATTCGTTTCCTACTATACCGATATGAGCCTTGACCCAGCGAAAGCGGATTACTCATTTTCGATTTTCAAGCTCTCTGATTTTGGTGTCTTATTTTATCTATAATTTTTGTATGATTAAAGTTATTATTTATCAAATCAAGGGTTGTTTGGCTATCTGAACATATGACCACCCTCTTTCCAGCTTCGTCCTCTGATGGAATGACCCGTACTTTCTGCTGTGCTTTAAGGATTCCTATTTGTTCATCCAGATTGTTGGAGCAGCTGTTTTCTAACTTGTATTAATAATAATAATAATAATAATAATAATAATAATAATAATAATAATAGCTTTATTTTACCTGGCAGAGTTAAGGCCTTAAGGCCTTGTCTACCACTCAACCAGGTTTAAAAAAAATACAAACAAAAAATAGTCTTAAATCTAAATTACAATATATATATATATATATATATATATATATATAAACGATTACAAGTTATGAATACAATACAATTAATATTTATAATGTATTTTGATTTACTCTAAATTTAACGAATTAAATATATAATATGTACAATATATATAAAAAAACAGGAAAAGATTAATGACATAGTATAAAATTAAATAAATAGAGAAAAATTAATTATTAGACAACAGGTAACTGTATAAGCGTGACTTAAAGGTACCAAGTGTGCGGCAACCCCTGATATCTTGAGGAAGGAGATTCCAGGAGCGGGCAGAGGCTACTGTGAAGGAAGTAGAATAGGAGGAAGTGCTATGAAGAGGAATTGTTAGCAGACTGCTATCTTGTGATCTAGTGTCAATATTGTGGTAAGAGGATAACTTCTCAAATCTAGACGCCAGGTAAGTAGGGATGTAGGAATTCAGAAGCTTGAAAAGTAGTGAAAGAGAGTGCAATTTACGTCTGTCAGTAAGACGGAGCCAAGAGAGGTTATTAAAGTGTTCGGAAATATGGTCATAACGGCGGATATTGAAAATGAATCGAACGCAAGCATTATGAACACGCTGCAGTCTCTGCGACAAGTCATAGTTTAGATCATTATATATAATGTCACAATAATCGAAGTGTGGTAACACAAGATTCTGCACAAGGATTTGTTTTAACGAAACTGGGAGAAAATTCTTTAAACGTCTAAGATAATGTAAGATGGAGAAAGTCTTTTTACATATGTGTTTCACTTGTGTTTGCCAGGTTAAATTTGCGTCTAGATGTAGTCCAAGATCTATTACTGAAGAAGAATAAGGGATGATTATATTATTTATAGTAATGTTTGGTAGTGTAGATATGTCAAAGGTTGTAAGCAGTCTTTGTTGTCCCATTAGAATTACTTGTGACTTGTTAGGATTTAGATTTAGACCGATACTTGAAGACCAGTTAAAGATGGATATGAGATCGTCATTCATTTTTGTCAAGCTGTTATAGAGAGAATGAGGAGGTGAATGTAGGTAAATTTGGAGATCATCAGCGTAGAGGTGATAACGGCAGTGCTTTAGTACAGTTGGCAAGTCATTTATGTAGATTGAGAAAAGAAGAGGTCCGAGAACACTGCCCTGGGGGACTCCAGCCGGCACGTTGCGCCAAGACGAAGATCTAGAGTTTAATGAAACGTATTGTTGACGACCGTGCAGGTATGAGTCGAACCAGGATACAGCGCTGTCAGACAAGTGTAGGTGCTTGAGCTTTATCATAAGTAAGTCGTGGTCTACTGTGTCAAAAGCTTTGCTGAAGTCAAGTAAGGTTAAAGGAGTCAATTGACGTCTGTCCACGGCTTCACGAATATCTTCAGTAATTTTTAGCAAAGCTGTGGTTGTGCTATGACCATATCTAAAGCCGGATTGATAAGGATCAAGGAGGTGATTTTCTTGGAGATATTCAGTCATTTGCTTATGTACAATATGTTCCAGGGCTTTAGATAATGTCGGAAGGATGCTAATCGGTCGGTAGTCATTACAGTTAGTAGGTGTACTTATTTTTGGTATAGGCCGAACTCTAGACTGTTTCCATACAGTAGGGAAGATAGAAGTTATAAGGGAAGCATTAAAAATATGAGTCACTGTGGGTAGTATAATGTCAATGATTTTATTTAGCATTAAAATGCTGATGTTATCTGTTCCTTGTGCATTGGATTTAATCCGCTTGAGTGCTTTTTTAACGTCTATAGGCGAAATGTCGTTAAAGTGAAATTTATCTCTGCCTATATGGGGGGATGGGGATAAGTCTTTAAGAATGTCTGTTTTAGTCTTGTTGTCTGGAGGTGTCATGGGTATTGAGGTAAAATGTTCATTTAAGTCATCTACAGAAATGTCTATAGAGTCAGTTGAGGGATTCAACTGTCTAAGTCCCATTGCACGGAGATTTCGCCAAGTGTCCCGTGCACTTATTTCAGGTCCGATTATACTGTGGGCGTGTCGTAGTTTGGCATTGCGTATAGTTTGTGTAGTTGTGTTTCTAAGTTGTTTGTACAGTTGCCAGTTCTCGTCATTTTTATGTCGTCTGTATGTTCGGTATGCTTTGTCTCGTTTTGACATAAGTTCACGTATTGAGTCATTCATCCAGGGTGCAGGGGGGCGGGAAAATCGTCGGGTTTTTACTGGTGCATGTCTATCATATAGTTGTAATATCAGTGTATTAAATGTGTCTACTTTTTCATCAACTGATCTAAGATTCCATATTGTGTACCAAGGTAGTTCTAAAGCGTCTGATTTTAGTTTAGTATCGTCTATGTTTTGTAAATTTCTGTACGTAATCAATTTAGAGCGTCTTTTAGGACATTGGAGTGAGTATTCTACGAATACAATGTCATGAGCAGATATGCCGGGAGCAGGAATTTGTCCATATGACAGTACTTTCTGTGGATGTGTAGTCACTATTAAGTCCAGTAGAGTGTCGGTATTAGCAGTATGATGTGTGGCAGAGAAAGGAACAATTGTCATATTTAAGCTTTGGAACATATTTTTAAGTTGTATGGCTGGTGAGTCAGTCTGAAGAAGATTTGTATTAAAATCGCCTGCGACAATAACGTGTTCATAATGAGGTAATGAATCGTTCAGAGCGTTTTCTAGATCCGAAAGGTGCCTTATTTTTTGGAGGTTTGTATACAATGCATAAGAGACATTTTTTTTAGAACTGGCTTGAATTTCTACGAATAAGAACTCGGGGCGAGCGGAATATACAGAAGGGGACTTGTGGACAATTCTTGGATTAAGCTCATTTGATATAAAGGCACAAACTCCTCCACCTCTTTTATCTATTCTGTCATTTCTGAGCAATGTATATCCGTCTAGGTGAACAAGGGACGAAGGTATGGAAGGGGTCAGCCAGGTTTCCGAAATTAAAATGGCGCTCAGTCCAAGAGATGAAAATATGGTTTCAAACTCATCAAAGTGGGACAGAATGCTTTGTGAATTTACGTGAGCGATTTTAAGTGATGATTTATCAATAGAAAATGCATTCTTAAGTAGACTAGTAGTATTTGTTGTTGGAGGGGATGGTTGGGATTGAGGAATGTTGCTACCTGCGTTAAAAGTTGTCTGCACAATAAGAGGGTGATTGGAGAAGGTGAGTGAGTCAGAGGTTACAAACATGTCTTCATTTGTCAGCTCAATGTTGCCAATAGCAGAAAGTAAAAATAAACTATGTACTGTAATAACTCTAATAAAATTAAAATAATTTAGCTAAACAAAGAACTTAAAAATTAAAATAAAACAAGTAAGTTGTCCTAAATAAAAAATAATAAACTTAAAACTTACCTAAATTAGAAATAAATTAACAATATAATTGTTAGCAAAGAAAAGACAAAGTAAACATATTTTACACTCAGGTCCTATCTAGTTGATATCCGTAGAAGATCTAATTTTGCGTTTTTCGCCATTTACTTTAGCTATGACGGCACCGTCCATTGTCCATACATTTTGAATACCGTATTTCTGTATACTCTCTTGTAGCAGGCGATAGCGACACTTCGTTAGGTCCTCGCGAACAGTGACTCCACTTCCTTTCAAACTTTTTCTTGCTTAGAAAAACTTCACTGCGCTTGCGGTAACTAACAAATTTCACTATTATAGCCCGCGGTCTTTCTCAGCATTACTAACACCAACACGGTGACTTCTGTCAATGTCAGTCACTGATAAATCGACACCGATTTTTTTGGCCACCTCGATGGCTTTCTGGTCAGTGTCCTCTCCGGCCTCTTCTTTTACACCAAAAATCCTGAGGCATTGACGTCTCTGGTATTGTTCTAAGTCGTCTATTTTATTTTCCAATACCTCAATCTTTCTGTCTTTTTCATCGAGGGTCTTTTTCAGATCCTCAATTACTTTAGTGTTGTCCTGGATGGTCTTCTGCAGTTCCGCCACTACCTGGTCCCGCAACATGGACACAAACACCTGCAGAGTGCCGGGATCCTGTAGCGCCTCTTTCACCACACGTTTCACAGCTTCCTCCGTAGAACTTGTCGAATCATTGTTAGAATTACGTGTGTTTTTTCCCATGTTGTTAAATGTACACACTTTTGACACTAACTAATATAAATTTAAACTTAAACTCACTACGAATATACAACTTTAGCTATGAAATAACGAAGGCACCTGCTGAAAAATAACTTAAAACCTGTACAATATAGTAGCCCCTTGATTACAATAGCCACAACACCCACTTTTCCATTGATGTTTGTGTCATCCGTGTAGGCCTATATTTGTATAAGTTATTCTGTCCAGTCTTTCTCTTGAATTATCATCCCTTCCGAAGGATATAGCCATTTGTATACGAGTATATCATGTCTAGACATGATTTTCAAGTAATCTGAATAGTTCTAATTAACTCTTCAGTTGGCAAACCAAACACATGCATAGTTGACACACATCCTTGAGCCTATTATTTAAATGTAACGGACCTCAGTAAAACATAATGTGTATCTGTAAGTTATTACTGTACATTGTATAATACACAAGTTTGAGTAATTTCTATGAATTTGTTTTCCTAATGTTTCTTTAAATATCGAATAAACTAAACCAATATGTGAATAGTTGCCCAGAAAAAAGACCTAACCACAAAAATTCGGAAGTTGAGTTTTCAGAGGATATCACGGCATGGTGCATGTAAAATTATCCCTGCTCTCTTCCAAACCTGTTTTATCATCATCATCCTGCCAGGTATTAGTCCTAGAAGAACTGTTACGGCCTGAGAAAGCGGTTTTCGTGCCATCTTTTCATAGGTCGACCAAGTGACCGTTTCCCATTTGGACAGTAGTTCATTATTGCCTTGGGGATCCTGGATCTAGCCATTCTTGAGACATGTTCCTTGCAGTTTAGCTGATATCTGAAGATGTTGTCCAGTATTGGTGACACATTAAGTTCTTGAAGGATTTCTACATTTTTCTTTTGATCCCATATGGTGTAGCCAGCTGTTCGGCGCATAAATCTCATCTCACAAGCTGTTAGTCTGCTTTCATCTCTCCTTCTTATAGTCCACGCTTCACTCCCATAACATAGGACTGGTCGAGCCATTATTTGATAAAGACGAGTACGAGTTGATTTTTGCACTAATGGAGATTTTAAAACTCTATTAATGATTCCCATTGATTTGTTGAATTTCACAATTTTCTCTGATAAATCAAAATTTTCAACAAAAGAGAGTTTATATCCCAAATAAGTAAACTCATTAACTCTCTCTAAAATTTTGTTATTTACACAAATATTGCTTGGTATTGGGGATTTTCCACAAAAGGCCATTATTTTAGTTTTATTGGTAGATATTTCCATTGAATATTTCTGGGCTATCAAATTTAAATTATGTACTGACCATTGTAAATCATCTTCATATGTTGCTAGTAAAACAAGATCATCTGCAAACATTATTATATCTAATTTTAAATTTCTATTGATAGTGATACTTCCGTGTTAAAAGGAAAACCTGTTTTATTTACTTTTAAAAGTAGACATTCAAACGAATAGTGATCTACATGTAACAAAATGGCGGAAGAAGTTAGTCAAGTGATGAGTAGCAGTTTATGGGTTAGATCTGTTTTCGGGGCATGTATCTTATTCGATACATTGCCAATTTAAGACTTGTTTCATGTTTATCTAGATATAGTACAGTTGTTCCCTATAATATTCGTTTTAAACTCAATAGTACATTTAATACTCTTTCTTGTGTATAGTTTTACCAAAACAAAACTTTTTTTCAATAGATGCATCCGTATTACAGGATTTTTTTGTAATTGTTGATAATTATCATCAGATGGCAGCTTCCGTCCCTCGGTCGTATAGTTTGCGAATATATACTGCAAAATGTAAGCGCGTGTATGAATAAGATCCCGTGAAAAATACAGTACAACCGCCTATATAGCGCATTCGTAAGCTAGCGGAACCCGTAAACATAATATTTATTCAACAACGTGTGCCTGAAGGGAGTACACAAAACAATACACCTTTGAAGTCTTATTTGAATTCAATGTGAAATAACTATGTCGGGGTATATTGAATAGCCTTCCTTCTTCATCTGTAGAGAAATATATACTGTTCAATTATTATTTGACGATGGTATGCTATATTGTTTCGTTGAAGCGTATAATATGGAGAATAATGAACACAACTGAACCAGGGAGATAGAACTGAACTGCTAGTATAGATATATATAGATATAAACATTCCAGTGTTCCACCACCAGAACAGCCTGGTGTTCTGCAATGAGCTTAACGCAATGACTGAGCTATTTAAAAGACAAGTGGTCGAAACCCCTGTGCATATAACTGTTTGTGTATCACGGGTCGGATTTCGCCAGGGCTGCGAATGATCCTTTAATACAGTATATGGTGGATTATTTATTTTTATTTATGCAACATAGTATTATTATCGTCTTTTGCATATATATAATTTCAATTACTTTTTTTTAAATCAATGGATGACATTTTATTTCAATTCCTAGCCATTAAAATACTGTAAATTGTTGGAGATGGATGAAATCAATAATGATGGAAAACAGAGTTTATTCTTCTGTTTATCTGTTTAAATAAAAATGTGTTCTAAAAGAATAATACTTAGATTATATAAGACCCTTATTTATCCAAGGTTACAAACGGTGCAGAAGCATAAACTATGAAAACAAAGATAGAAAGCATCTTCATATCTTTGAAAGCAAAATGTCCTCGAGGCTATACAGACCAGTGAGTATAAGTGGTCACTGGAGAATAAGATCAAATAAAGACATTGACGACTTACTAGAAGAAGATAATACTGTGAATTTTGTCAAGTCGATAAGACTAAGGTGAGGTAAAATAGTACGAGTGCAAGATAAAATACTTCCAAAATAGATATTGGATTCAAGAATGGAGTGTAGACGTCAGGAGAACATTGCAAGTTTGGAATTGAAGAACTGAAAAATGAAAGATAAGGATAGAGAACAATGGAAGGAAGATTTTTGCGACGGAAGCTAAGGTTCAGTTCTAACTATAGAGAAGTAGAAGAATTGTATAATTCTTTTGTTTATGGATGGATAACTTTATTGTATCAAACAATCAAATTTTAATTAAGGTTTAAAAACGCATATTCCTGTAAAACCATATTGTGTGTGATGTACAACCCTTATTTGAAATAAAATGAAATATTCCTAAAAGTATTTAATACACAAGTGATCTTCTTGGTGATATAATATTAAAATATATATGTAGTCAATATGCCCATTTCACCAATTAATGTTTTAAAATGGTCAACAAGTTTCTACAGCCAAGCTGTCATTCTCAAGACCAGATATTGACTCAATATCTGGTCTTGAGAATGACAGCTTGGCTGTAGAAACTTGTTGACCATTTTAAAACATTAATTGGTGAAATGGGCATATTGACTACATATATATTTTAATTCCTAAAAGTGTTGCATATAATAATCATTTTTAGGGAGGTTTTTATAATATAGTTAGAGAGCAAAGCATGAAAATTAATTAATACCGACGGTCCAAACTTTTAAATGCAAGGTTCCTGTTCGTACTGCAACAATAAACAAAGTTTAAAATTAAGAAGGAATTATATTTTAATGTTATTTTTATTATATTTAATGCTTAATAATAACAAATGGTAACAGCAGATCTAGATTATGTTTAATAAGACCGCAAATTTAGAATAAAGAAAGATACTACAGAATGTGTAAACTAGGCGACAATATATAAAGATTTGATATTTTCTATTCCATACCACTATATTAAGAATTTCATATTAGCATGTTTGTTAAGGCTCTATGCTACAAACCGAAATATCGCGAGTTTGAGTCCCGATATGATAATATTATTTAAACTGGCCTAAACTATCCGGCAGCATCAGGGCCCTGGAATCGTTTCAGCCTCTAATGAAATGGACACCAGACGTATGTAATGGGGAATAAAGG